>BHFT01002778.1:0-22904 GCA_004320025.1 Laticauda laticaudata | reverse complement strand
ACGATACATAGTTGCAATGATACACAGTTGCAAACATATGAATGATACATAGTTACTACATCCAGCATCATTTTCCATTGGCTTCATTGATTATAGCTGCTAAAAACAGTCTGGAAAACCACAAAATTCCAGTCCTGTATTTGGGGTAAGTAAGAGGCTCTGAATGGTTTCTGTGAAAATTGTACAAGGCTTTTAAGACTGACAACAGTATTTAGTCTTTGATTGGATTGCTGGAGGTCAGGACCTATGATAAAGACTGCATTTGTATTAATTTAAATTAATTGCAGTTAATATGATTAATCCCTGTGAGATTAATAATTTCCCCTTCTGCAGCATTAAAAATTACAACTCAGCAGCTATTTTTGCTCTAAACTATAACATAGCCACAGCTATGTCCTTTAATTTAATTAAACATATTTAAATTTATTTTGATTTGCAACCTACAAAAATAAGATTGGGAAAGAGGGAGCAAGTGATATCTGTTGAAACATCTGCTGTGATGGAATAATTAAAAACTGTATAATATATTAACTCTTGTCTGATGAAGGCTAGATTTTGCATTATTCCATCACAGTATACCTTTTGTCATTTTTGTCATCATCTTGGTTATTACTGGATGTCAAATTGGACTATATTCTGTGCTTCCATTCCATACAACAAAAATCTTACTAAATGATAGTTGTCCTTCCCTTATTTCCTATGTAATTTAAGCCTACAGAGAATATCACAGAGAAAAGCAATTGTTGTTAAAAATAATTTGCAGAAAGAATCATTGTGTACATTTAAAATAAAATAAAATGTAGGCATTCAGGGCTAGAAAATGTGGGACACCAGGAGTAAACTGATCTCTGAACTTCTTTTAACAACTCATGACCCTCACTGATCACAACTGCTCAAAATTATAATCAAAAAAGGAAAATGGCTGAGAAAATTCCTATGCAAACATTTTAGATACAAATTAGGAGGAGCAGAATACAGGTATAATGAATTTCTTTCAAACATGCAGTTGCTTCATCCAGCAATCTACAAAGAGCACAACTTCATGTAAGCATTGAAGTTATTCCTATATTGTATTAATGTCAGCTTGATTCTAACTTAAGGCCCTGTCACACTGCCCAACGGATGCAAAACGTTAGTAAAAAGGACACAACGGACGAGAAAAATGTTCGCGAAGAAACAAATGTTCCATCCGGTTGTTATCTGCTCTCAGAACGGGTGAAAATTTGCATAACCTGATGCAGATAACATGGAAAGGGAATGGACGCGGGAGGATGCAGAAGCAGAATTGAAAGCGGGAATGCAGAACGGAACGCCCAGTGGATGGAAGCGGATGGGAGCGGATGGCACATCCGCTAGGCTCTCGCGGGGGAACCTCAGCAAAAGCGGACGCGGAATCGGATACAGCGGATGCAGAGCGGACGCTTCGACGGATGAAGGTGGGATGCAGAGCCCGAAAGCCTTAGTGGATGCATCAAGCGGAAGGCTAACGGATGCATAGCGTTAATTGCGCATGTGGGGAGGATGCATTTGTCAGCCCGCGCGGATATAAGGGAAGCAGCTCGAAAGCATATCACCGATTCAGAGGAGAAGACCATTGCTGCCGGACGGATTGACAGCCTTCGCCTGCCCTGCCTGCATGCCTGCGCTGCATAGCCTTGCTGCCACAGCCCTTGCTGCCAGCTCCCGCCCAGTCCCTTGCTGTCTACTGCCTGCCACAGCCTTCCTGCCAGCCAGTGGTGGCCTGCCAGCCTTGCTGCCTGCATTCCTGCCAGCCTTGGGTTTCATGTCATGCCCCTGCCAGGCCTTGCTGCCTGCCTCCCTGCGCAGCCTTCCTGCCAGCCTTGGTTCCTAGCCAGCCTCCATGCCAGCCAGGCAACCCCACAACCCATGCGAAGCACAGCACAGCCCAGACCATGCTTGCTGCAGCCCTTGCAAGAGGGACAGGCCTTACCATGCCCCCGCCCCCTGGCCCTCACTCTGGTTCTGCTGGGGCTTCTTGCAGCACGGGCTTGCCTCTTTGGGATGGGGCTTCTGCTGCTTTCTGCTTCTGGAGGAGCTGATGACAAGCACTTCCAGCACTCAGCCACGCTCCACAGCACCTGCACCCTTCACCCCTGAGAGCTGACGCGACCAAAGAGGAGTGGCCAGAGACTCATTTTTGTCTTATAGCTTGTTGTTAATAAAGTCTATTTTTGATTCACACACTTTGCTCTTTAAAATAAGTTATTTTTTTTTAATAAATTCTTGGTTGGAAACTTTTTAAGAAATCGGTTTAAGCCTTTGCAATGCTTGTGGGATGGGTTGAAAGATAGCAGTGGGATGGGTTAAGATAGCAGTGAATGGGTTTGAGATAAGCAGTGGATGGGCAGGGATACCTTGAGGGGTAATTAGCTGTGGGGATAGATAAACCCCCAGTGCAAGCATAGTGGGACTGTATGGTCCCCCCTCCCAGCTGCCACACATATGGACCTTTATTATCAATAAACAATTTATTCATTTGATCAACACATTTCAAAATAAACAAAGCTCTTTATTAATGCCATATTCATAATGCCCTATTCAACATACATGGCACAATCTCATCCATGTGATGAGACAGGCTGAAGGAAGCATCCATTAATCATCTATCATCCTGTCTTGCCACTCCACTGCCTCCACTGGGCGAGTTGCCACCAGTTGTTTCAGGGAGGTTGCGCTGCCTTCTTCCCTTCACGTGAAGCTCTGTTGGGGCCTTGCACATCCACAGTGTCAATCAGGTAATAATGGCCAAACATGGTATTGTTTATCTAAGGTCTGGATGATCAAATTAGAAATCCTTATGTAGCATTTCTCCTTATTTTGGATAAATAGAGATCAAGTGAGTCTGCAAAGTAATTCTCTTTTTACTCTTGAAGCTTACTTCAGTGATTGAGATCAACAGTTCCACAATAACTATCCAGAAGAGGAGGAGCACAGTGGCCCACATGAACACTGAGTTGGAGGTTAGCAAGCCTATGTTTGAGAACTAAGAACTCCCATGCTATGAGGTAAGCTCCCATCTTTTGTGCCAATTCCTGCAAGGGATGTGAAAGGAACCCAGGTAACGGTGATGTCTCTGGCTAAACCTTTCAACCTGGAAGCACCTCAATACTTTCAACACAAGCACAACATGTTTCAAAATTGTCCAATGCCATTTAGTTCTTGTAAAATTCAGCAGTGAGTTTTTACATTTAGGGGAGCCATACAGTCTGGGTGAATTCCTTTGGTTTGATTAATCTGAATCTGGTGACTTTGGGACTATATTGTAAAAATATATTTTACACTGTAAGTATTACATTCAGTTAAAGAAAGTTTTCACAAAAAAGATTCAGATAAAACACAAAATACCATTCTGCCAAGTGTTAGAATGCCATGTGCCTCATGGCACATCTTTCAGAAGACAATTAATGGCTTATATTAAGAAACAATAAAATTACTCTGAGTATTGATTCAATAGCTTAGTATGATGGCAACATCCCAAAAGCAGTAAGTGTCTGACAATTTGTTCAATTTAATGATTTGGTTCCCAATTTTATTTTGCAATTCATTGTAATATGAAGGCACATGGGAATGAAAATGTATACATGTTGAAATAAAGAAATTTGTAACAACACCTATGTTTTCACAAGCATTAATAGTTCTTAAATTCAGTTTTGGATTGTATTTTACTTATGAGAATAAAGATATATTGCTTGTGGTACCTCTTCCAGAAATTAAGTTTGCTTAATTTCTGGAAAGTGGGGAAGGCTTAACCCATAGTGAAGTGGCAAAACAAACAAACAAACAGTGATTTAGGTTGAAACACTCTAAATGTGTTTTTTTTTAATTTCATTTTAGTGGTTAAACCAAACTAATCCAAATCTGGAATGCTTGTAAAGGTAACCTCTAATCTTATCTCATGTTCCCAAAACATATTTTTGTTTTATGAGCTCTTTCTCTCAAATTAGGATAAACAACTTTTTGTATCTATCTATTTTCCAAGATATCAAGGACATATAATGTCTAAAGAAAATGTATGTTTATTGGATAGGTGTTACAGCTTGAATAAGATAGATAAGCTAAATCCAGAAAGGATTCTGCTTCCCCTTTTTATTACTTTATTTTACGATCCCTGAATTTTAAGATATTAATATTTTAACATGTATGTTGTAATAAAATTTTAACAAATTTGTGCCCCATCAATGCTTTTATTATTCATATGGGTTTATATTTAATCATGGCTGTATAGATTTATGTACTCAAGAGTAAAGGAAAATTATTTTAAAGATCTGCATGCAATGTTTTATAATAAAAAATCTCACCCCACTGAAGGTCTTTATTTGGCCATTGAATAACATCCACATATGATACTGGAGGTTTCAGGGCTACAAAGAAGGGATTACCTTCCCCTCAATTGATTTGGCACCTAGATGACTTAAGTCCCTGTCACACAGCACCAACAGATGGAAAGAGGATGTAAAACGGAGAGAAATACTTGCCATCCATTGGTTAATGCAATTCATCCATTCTGTACTCACTGCGTCCATTTTTCATACTCTCTATCCATCCAGCATCCATCTATTGACATTTCATCCGCTCAAAAAGTTTTGAGCTGCACAAAACACAAAACTTTTTCAGCAAAAAATGTATCCACGCATCCGTTATATATCCACTAGCATACGGGGAACATCTGTTAGACATCCGTCGTCATCCGTTACACAGTCCGCTATATCCGCTAGGCATCCACTGCGCATCTGCGCAACTCGCATCCGCTCCAGCGGAAAACAGACACAGGGAGGTAGTGAAACGGAGCGGAACGGACAACGCAGCGTTAGCAGCACGGACGAGAAAGGATGAAAGCGGATGCAGCTCACATACAAAACCATTAAAATGGAAAAACGTTCGTCATAGGGGACCGTATCTCGAATATTAAGGATGTCTGCAGGATTGCCTAGAGGATGCAAAAGACACCTAGCGGAAAACCTATATTTCCTATAAAAAGGGGGAAAACTCACCTGGATCTCACTTTCAAGTCCAGCAGCCTGCTGTGCAGACCTCTTCAGCCTTCATCTGGCTCTTGCTCTTCCACAGCATCCAGTCATCTCCACCATGGATCATCAAAACACTCCTTTTGGTAGCCGCCATCGTTCTACAACAGTGTAAGCCCTCTACAGGCTCTTTCACCTGTTCTACGCAAAGAAAAGGAGGGCAGCCAAGAAGTGTGTGGGTCCGAGATGGATCATGAGAAGAGCAGAATAAGGACTGTATAACAAGCTGATGGTGGAGCTGAGGAAAGAACCCTCGTGCATCCAGAACTTCATGAGGATGGCCGCTAGCCATGTTTGATGAAGTTGTGGAGTGACTGAGACCCAGGTTGACCAAGCAGAGGCACCAACTTCCGCCCAGCCTGGACCCTGGGCTCAGGTGGCAGTGACTCTGCACCGACCTGGCCTCCGGGACCACGTACAGGAGCATGTAGTACGGCTGGAGGGTGGCCACACAACACCATCAGCATTGTGGTCAGACAAGTGGTGCAGTCCCATCAACAAGAATACTGGAGGAGCTCGTCCAGTCCCCTCCACTGAAAGAAGCTGGAAGAAAGTTGGCAGAGCAGTGGTATCAGAAGTGGAACTTCCCCACACCGTTGAAGCCATAGATGGCAAGCACGTGGCCTGCAAAGCTCCAGCCATGGTCAGGGTCCACTGATCACAACTACAAGGGCTTCTTCAGCATATCCTCTTCGCCATGGTCGATGCTGACTACAAGTTCATGTCAATCGATGCTTCAGTAATGGTTCATCTTCAGATGCCCAGTATACACAACGCCAGTCACCTCAAGGAGGGGCTGGAATGCAATCTAATCATGAGCTTCCCAGATCAAACCCCTGCCCAACGACACACAAAATACGTCCTATTTCATCGTGGGGGATGACACCTTCTCCCTCACAACTACCCTCATGAAGCCCTACACTTCCAGATGCCTTCACCCGTGAAAGAGAGGATCTTCAACTACAGGCTTCCAGGGCAAGGCGGGTGGTGGAGAATGCCTTTGGCATCCTGGCCAACAGGTTCTAGGTAACTTCTCACCACCATGCATCATCGCCCACAAGACCGTGAGGAACATCGTGGAGCTTGCTGTATCCTGCACAATCTCATGTGCACCGCTACCAGTGTTGTAAGAACAGGCTCGTGGACCTCCAACAAGGAATGGGAGACATGGAGCCTGGGAATGGAGGCAAGGGTGAAACCTGATAGACACCTGTGAATGTGCAGGCCCCAACAGAGCTTCCACGTGAAGGGAAGAAGCAGCGCAACCTCCTGAAACACTGGTGCACTCCTCAGCTGGAGCAGTGAGGTGGCAAGACAGGATGGTAGATGGTTAATGGATGCTTCCTTGAGCCTGTCTCAACACACGATGAGATTGTGGCCATGTATGTTGAGTGGCCCTACAATGAACAGGGCATTTATAAAAAGTTCGGTTTATGTTGAAAATGTGTGGATAAATGATTAGATTGTTTATTGATAATAAGGTCCATATGTGTGGCACCTGGGAGGGTGACACAATACAGTCCCTCTATGCTTGCACTGGAGGTTTATCTATCCGCACAGCTATTACCCATCCCACAGGTATCCCTGCCCACATTCCACAGGTATCCTAACCCCATCCCACAGCTATTACCCATCCCACAGGTATCCCTGCCCATCCCACAGGTATCTTAACCCATCCAACAGCTAATTTACCGCCTCCAAGGTATCCCGTCCATCCCACAGCTATTACCCATCCCACAGGTATCCTGCCCATCCCACAGGTATCCTAACCCATCCCAGAGTTATTACCCATCCCACAGTTATCCCTGCCCATCCCACAGCTATTACCCATCCACAGGTATCCCTGCTCATCCCACTGCTATCCTACCCATCCCACAAGCATACAAAGGCTTAAACCATTTTCTCTCAAAAGTTTCCACTAAGACTTTATTGACTAAAGAGACATGAAGCAAGTGTGAGAAGCAAAGATAAATCTTTATTAATAAAAACTTTAAAAGAAAATGACCCAAGTGTCCCAAGCAAAATAAAGTCAACAGGTAGCAACCCAGTCTCTGGCAATCTTCTCAGTCACTCTGAGGCATACCCATAGTCTCAGGGGTGAAGGGTCGCAGGTGCTGTGGAGGTGGCTGCTGCTGGAGTGCTGGTCTGAGGCGCCATTGGGGTGCCTGGCCCCGAGAGGACAACAGGGGATGGTGTGTGGAGGAAGCTCTCAGAGATCTGGCTCAGTCCTGTGATATTGAGAGCCCCTTCCTCCATGACATGGGGTGTCAGTCCCAGACCGATGAACAGATGTTCTGAGGCTGGCTTGGCTGTGGGGTGGAGGAAGGAGGAGTGTTGTGGGGATGTCTGGTCTGCAGGTGAGCGAGGTGAGATATCGGTGGCATCTGTGGTGTGGGTGGCATCTGTGACATGGGTGGCATCAGTGGCATCCATGGCATAGGTGGCATCAATGGCATTGGTGGCACCGGTGGCGTAATGATAAACCTGTGCCTGGACTGGGAAAGGGCTGCCTGTGCTGCTGAGATCCCGGTAGCCATTAGCCTTGGTAGGTGAGGGCCTGTGGAAAGCCTTTGAAGGGCTGTGACATCACCTGGGGTGGAGGACCAGATTGGACTGGGTCGGAGCAGGTTTCATCGGGCCTGGAGGGTTGTGAAGAAGACCGTTGATCCTGTCCTTGATCACCTGGTACTGTGATTCGGACATGTCCATGTGGGTCTGGTTGACATAGGTGAGTAAGGAGCTTGCGGTTGGAGGATGGTATGTCGGTGTGTACCAGCTGAGAGAGGAGATCTACGCTGCTTCTGATGGTTGTCCCTGATCTCTAGCAGGACAGTGTGGCTCTGCCCCTCCGGTCTGCCTCTTTGCCTGCTTCTCTGTGGAGGTGGAGCTGGGGGTGGGGTGGGTCCCTCTCTGGTGGAAGTGCCCTCTCCTTGCTCCCACTGTGTCAGGGGGTCCTCCACGTGCTCTGCCACGGGGAGTGCAGTTGTCGGGGGGTCTCCGTCGTGGGATGCTCCACAGATACCTGCCTGGACACAGGAGCTGACTTCTTTGGCCAGAAGAGGACTGGCTCTCTGCGGGCCTGCCTGAGAGAGGGGTTGTCAGAGGAGCTGCTCCTCAGTGGCGGAACTCACCCTCCAAGAAGCTGCACTTGGCCATCACGTAGGTCTCCCGGTTCGTCAGCTTGACCGTGCCTGGCCAGATTTCTTGAGGTGCAGCTTCCCGTACCAGGTGTGCATGTGCTTCAACCAGCTGAGGAGGACCTCCAAAGTGTAGCCCAGGCTCTCCACCTTTCCTTTCCGCAAGCCCTGCTTCCTTTGGTATCTCGATAGAGCCTGTGTCCCTTCCACCATAGTTACTCAATTCTCCCTCAGCCATTCCACACCTCATCCTCATGTTCCTCTTCGATGGAGTATTGCCTCCTCTCCCATTCACGCATATGCCTCTTCCTCCCCTCTGGCAGGGCCATCTGGGCCCTTATCAGAGGGCTTTCGAGGTTCTAGGGGCTGCTCCACCACACCACCACCAGCAGCAGCAGCAACAACAACAGTAGCAGCAAAAGCAGGTACCAGTAGGACCAGCAGCCACCTGCAGCACCAGCAAGACCAGGATCAGCAGACCAGGATCAGCAGCAGCAGAGTAAGCACCAGCAGAAGCCCTAGTACCAGGAGCAGTGGTCAGCCCGAAGCAGGAGAAGCCCCCAGCAGAAGCAGAGTCAGGGCCAGGGGGTGGGATGGTGGCCCTGTCCTTCTTGCCAGGGCTGGCAGCAGATGGCACAGGATTCCTCTTCTTCCCCATGTTTGTTAGCTGGCTTGGAGCTGTTTCTGGCAGCAGGTCTTTCCTCTGAAATGGTGACCTGCTTGCAAGCTGGTTCTTTATTTCCGGCGGGCTGATGCAATGCATCCTCCCCGCATGCGCAGTGAACGGTTTGCATCCGCTAGGCATCCACTAGGCATCTGCTAGGCTTCTGCCTCTGCATCCACTTCATCCGCTTGGCATCCGCTCAGCATCCCTTCCTTTGTTGCAATGTCGCTTCAGTGTTCTCCCTAGAAGCCCTGCAGATGTTGCCATCCGCTTTCCCATCCAACTTCCATAGGCTTCCGTGGAGCATCCGCTTTACATCCTCGCTACATCCTCTCCCCGTCTGTTCCTTTCCATTGTTGTTCGCTCTGCTTATGCAAATTTGGGGCACTTTTGAGAGCAGATAACAACAGATGGAAAATTTTCTCGCTGTGTCCTTTTTACATACGTTTTGCATCCATCGGCCTATGTGACAGGTCCTTTAAACTGATCTCAAAAAATGTAAGCAAGATCAAAGCTGTCTAGTAGAAAATCACAGGACTGTATATTTGACTGAGAAGTCAAAGAAACAGTCACATTGTTGTCAAGAAAACCAGATGGACAGATTAATGAGGTCACCAGGATTCAACCTCCACTTGAAAATGCCTTTGTTTTACTAAAAACAAAATTGTAGCTGAGAATCAAACTTACATTTTAAATGAATTTTCTTTCAAATCCTGGCAGCTTTCTTTTTTCAGATGCAAATAACAAAACATAATGATCCAGTTTTCCATGTGGGATTAACTTCGTAATGTGTGTGTCCCATTTCAGAAGTCAGGTATGCACTTACCTGCCTTGTGATTCAACCACATAAGAACTTGATCCATACACAGAAAATGAATGGCAACAAAGAAAAGTTCTGCTTGTTGAGATCCAGAGGATCATTTTCTGTGTAAATATTTTTATTTATATATTTATTTATTTATCAACTGATTCTACATAGAGATAGATTCATCGAGGTCAGCACCACCCCTACCTTCATATTCATTTCATTGAGAACAGAATATCCGGTTATCGTTACACCAATGAAATTGCAGATATCCAATTTCTTCTTCTGTTCTCTGGAAAGAATAATGCCTGGAGCAGTTATTGATAGAATAGAATAGAATAGAATAGAATAGAATAGAATAGAATAGAATAGAATAGAATAGAATAGAACAGAACAGAACAGAACAGAACAGAATAGAATAGTTTATTGGCCAAGTGTGATTGGACACACAAGGAAATTTGTCTTGGTTAAATACTCTCAGATATACATAAAAGAAAAGATACATTTGTCAGGAGTTGAGAATCATAAGGTACAACACTCATGCTAGTCAAAGGTACAATAAACAATCAATCATACTAGAAACAGTCGATATAAATCGTAGTATACCAACAACAAAGTTACACTCATACAGTCTCAAGTGGGAGGGGAATGGGTGATAAGGAGTGATACAAGATCAACAGTAATAGGAGTGAAGACTTTGTAATAGTTGAACAGGGTTGAGGGCGTATTGTTTGTTTAGCAGAGTGATGGCTTTTGGGAAAAACTGTTCTTATGTCTAATTGTTCTGGTGTGCAATGACTAGGGAGGTAGAAAACTGCTCTTTTCCCACCAATTGCTTCCAACAGAATTCATTTTTCTCTTTTTTCCCCTTCCTTTTTTTTTTTTTTTGCATACAGGGCAAAAGCTATCCAATTGTTAATTTCTTTGTAGTAAGTTTCTATAATAACTTTTTTAAAAATCAGCAACAACTTGGAAGGAAGAAAATCACAATCAGGAACATTAAGATGAAGCATTGTTTTTATAAAGAGATAATGTGATAATGGACAGCAGTAATAGAAACATTTGGGTTCCAGTGATCAATAATTAATGAACTATTGATTTCAGGAGCTAAAAATATAATAAATCTGTAAAGCTTCAGCATTCTCCAAATGTAGTCTTCCAGGATGACTGGGTATCATAAATCATCCAGCATCCAATGCACAATAAGAATTATCCAAGTATTTCATTGGATAACAAAGAATTTCAATTATAATAGTTAGAAGGAAGCATTGTGAACTCTTAATTGAATAGTTTCACCATTTAGAATGATAATTATTTAAGTTAAGAACAGCTGGGGACTGACAATGCAAATGTTCATCTACCTTAATTTATATACATGGCAATATGGTTGTTTTCAGCAGAAGTAAATGAAAGAAAATTCCCATTTATTTATATATTTATTTTTTAAAAAGCATGCTACATGAAAAATGAGAAAGTGAATGATTGGTGACATACTCCTATTGAAATAAATATGCACTTTTGCACATTTAAAATGACTGAACCGAGACAGCAGGAAACAATATAATTAAAAATGGAAGGCAAGATTTAATTCTTTTTTTATTTAACATATGTAATTAATATTCTTCTGTCTATAGTCATTTGCATGAAGACTTACAAGGAGTAATGAATTAAATGTTAAAGTCACAAGATAACCAGAATATCAGCACTCTATCACTCCAAAAGTTACCAATTAAGAAAGATGCCCACAGTAGAACAGCATAACTGGGTCCTTTTCCCAGAGTTGTAGGCTTGCAGTACTAAGCTAGCATCAGTACCAGAGAGAAAAAATATAGTCTTCTATATTATTATTAATCATTATGCAAAGAAAGAAGAAAATATGAGAAATGGGAAATAGTTTTGTTAATTTCCATCAAACTTGCCTATTTTATCAGACTTCAGAAAACAATGGAATAGCCTACACAGCTTCCAGGAGCTTCACCGAAGCAAGTTCATTTAGGTCCTGTTCCTAAAATTCCAAGCTGAATATTTTTAATCCTGCTTTTTCCATTGAGTATCATGAGTTTTTAATCACTGGTGAGTGTAGAAGAAAGGAGAGAAAGAGAGTCATCCACTTATTGATCAAACACTGTACTCATATTTTCTTTCTGTTGTTTTCACCAAGCAAAACTTGTGTGTGGAATAGCTTATGATTTTTCTTGTATCTCCTTCATAGGCTCCACCAAGCTGTTGAACTCTGAGAAATTGCTTTTATCATTCAACTTAATTCTGGTTAAGTGCATGCAGATGCCAAAGGAAGGTGCTTCTGATTTAGACTCACAATTGGAATAGGCTGGATACCCCATAGAGTTCAACCCCTACTCTATGAATTCGATAGTTGTACGGCTTGCTTAAAGTGAAATAGTGAAGAGAAAGCTGTTCTATATTAACATACTTGAAATACCCTTTTCTGACTGGTCCATAAATGCCACTTGCTGATTGGTTCAAAAGCACGAGCCTAATTGGTTCACATTGCCACCTTGTGATTGGCCCACCAGATCGGCGGGAGATTCAAAGAGCCATCATTGGCCACGAGCCACGAGCAGCCGCTATAAAAGAGGCTGCCGCGGCTCCGCAGTTAGAACTGGTGCAAGCAACCAAATAAAGAGCTGAAAGTCACACTGGTCTCGAGTCTCTTTTTATTAGTAAGTCACCAGGCGAGGATGTATAGAAGGTGATGAGCGGTTGTGGTTGACGTGATGCGAGGAGCGTGGGAATGCTGAGCAAAGGAAAGAACAGAGTCGAGAGATGCAAAGCTGTGACAATGAGGATGATCAAGCCAGGTGAGATGGGACTGGCAAGAACTCGCCAGCGTATGCGCACCATTAGCGAATGTCAACAACAGAAAGGACTTAGGGAAATCGTACAATAGACGCGAGTTCCTCAGTGTTCCTCGAGAGCAACGATCTGCAGGGATCTCATAAAGGAAGAGAGCAATGTTACTGGGACACACTGTGGGCACGCAGTGTATACAAAATTGGCAAAGCATAGAGCTGGTCAAAACTACAGAATGATCAACAGATTGGCATGGCAGAGTTGGACCGACTATACAGCCATTAATGCACTGGCATCTGAACTCTATACGGAGACATGAATTCTTATAGAATATTTGAATTCGTCGGGGCATCTTCTTGAGGGACATTTAGGCAGGGCATGGTGGAGTTTTCTCGAATAATGACAAACAGATGAGAAGGACACGCGTGGTGGTCTGGAGCTGACTGAAGGGGATCTACATGGAGAAGGCCGCGACTGACTACTGGACGACTGTGGAGGGCCAGAGCATCACATGCAGAGGGCCATCGCGCGAGGGCAACCGCGAGACTGAGCAGCAAAGGAAAGTCAAGGCAGGCAATCATAGCAGAAAATGGGAAGAGTGAGAACCGCAACGAGACAGCAAGGCGAGAACAGGCCAAATCAACAAGAAAGAGAAATCCAGAGGGAAACGCAAAAGACCACGCAACATGAACGCCAACCTGAGGACGTCGAGTCCTTATCGCGAACCGAACGAGGAGAGAGAGATACACAGCTCAGTGTGGATGGTAAACAAGAAAGGAGAGAAACAAGTAGCGTTTCCAATGCGCCAAGGTGTGGCAGGAAACACCACACAAGATCCAAGTACGGTTTTCTAGACACTATTGTACACGCCAAGTGCGAAAACGGGGAACACATTGCTAGGGTCTGACGAAAATAAAAAGAGCTATAACAGGCTAAGGTGAGAGGACAAGCAACGGAGACCCAGGGACGAAGGCAGAACAGACAGACAGGAGAACCGGTTGGAGCCGCGAAAGCAGAAATTTGAGGAGCGGCTCAAGCAAACCTACGAACGAAGAGACCACATCAGACATATTACGCGATAGGGCATTAAGCGATGAAAGAGCCCTGAAAGTACACTAGAGGTCAGACATTGAAGGGCACGAGGTTAGCTGAAGTGGACTATGGACATTAACGTTCTAATGTCAGATGGGTATCGTAGCTGGAGACACCAGTATTAGCAATGACTGAATATATGTAGCTATGTACTCAGAGAGCAGGTTGCAGAAGAAGGAGATAGAAAACTAAAAGCTGACTTGGAAGGACTGACCGCGGGAACAGGATGCGGATGTTGGAGTTGGACATTTTTCAAATAACCTTCAAGGAACACTCTAGAGAATCTTCCATTGACTATAGTGGACAGGGAATCGGCCAAGCCTGCTGGGGCTAGAAAATGGTTGGCACCTCGGTGGGGACTGAGGTGACGGGCAATAAGACAGCATCACCGAAGCGAGTACTAGGGAGAGAGACCTAAATGAAAGACTTGGCCAAGTGTGTTTTGGATGGGAAAGCTAGGCAAGTACCAAGGGTCCTATTTCATTTAATTTGAACCGCAAGACATAGCACCAAATCCGGCTTTAAAAGGCTGGGCAGAGTTCCATTTGCATATCAAACGTAAGATCAATGAGCAATTGATAAGCTCATCGCACGGGGTACTGAATAAATAGACCCACGCGAGGTGGGAAACCCAATTGTGGACCGATAAGCAGATGGATCCATGCATATCTCAGAGACTATAAGGCCACTTACGCATGTGCTAGCAGACAAAGCACATACCGGTCCAGTGATGCAACATCTATTACATTTGCTGGGGGAGGAAAATCTTCGCAAAGCTGATTGGCCAGCATATTAGCAATTGCCATTGATTCGAAACAGCGAGGCAAAACCATTGTGGACTCAACAGGGGGGCATTATAAATGCAACTGGTTTACAATTCGGAGTCAGCGTGGCCCAGGGGTGTTCAAGAAGCTTGTATGGAAACGTATGATTTTAACAAAGGATTAAAGGGTGGTACTCTACTTTCGATGATGGCTGGTTGCCCGCTAAGAACAAAACTAATTGGAAAGCACCTAGGATAGTCTAAAAAGTTTAAAAGAGGACGTGACTCAAGGTGAAAAAAGAAAATGCAGCTGGCCCAAAAGTTGAATTGCTGGGGTAGCTAACAGCAAAGAAGGAATTCACCCCACTGAAAAGAAAAATAAAAGCATAAAAGAAGCCCAGACCAAACAAAAACAGAATTAACAAGCATTTCTCTGGGCTCATTAATTCTTTTAATAATGCTTTTTGCCGCATAAAGGCAACTACGGGCAGATGCACTGCAGTTAGACTAGTACTCGATAGACAGGCTACCTGGATGCTGGGGCTGAATCTGGAAGAAGCTGCGTTCAAGTAATAAAAGATTGCTGGACAAAACTCCGAATTGGTACTTATTCAATCCAGTGGAAAACCCTACCACTGACAGTGACATGCGACTGCATCATTTTGGGCGTTGGGACCATACTAAGCATAACTACGGATGGGAGAGAAACAACCAGGAATCGTTTCTACTCCATAACGTTTGTCCAGGCAGAGAGGAACGTATGAGCCAGCTGGACAGAGAGGCATAGCAGCAGATCACTGGAGTAAAGCTTTTTCACGCGAGTATATCTAGACAGTAGGACTTTCTTATCCGTATACCATGTCGTGAGAGACGCACAAGCCCACTCTGGGGATACTGCCAAGGGAGACAAAGGCACCAAACAGTATTGTACCACCGGAATGACAAGGTGCGTGCGAATCCTAGCCGCATATGACTAATACACGAAGATTAACTGACACACTGACCAGGGAAAGAGCTATAGATCACAACACAAGAGAGCCCTGAGCCTGTTCCTGCAGCCTGGAAGACGACCCGCATCGAGCACTGTCCACACTACAAATAGAAGACTTGCCAAAAGCCTACCCAAAACCAATCAAGACATTGCAAAAGAGAGCGAGATTAGAGAAAGCAGGATAAACTGGCACGAGATTTTAGCAGCGAGGGTAGGAGAAAAGAAGGGTGGCCCCGAAACGATGACCAGGGCGAGCACAGTTTATGAAACCTTTTCTGAACCCGACAAACTCGAGAGCTATTGATATTGAAGGGATTTTACTTTGGGAGGATAAGAGTTGTTATTCAAAAAAATGCAGGAAAAAGTCACTGGCATGCTACCATGAAGGACAGCCTGGGTATCATCAAATGAAATCCCTGGCAGGAGTTTATGTCTTGGTGGGGGAAGATGGGACAAAGACATTGAGACATGGTAGGAAATGCACAAATGTCCAAAGGCCAGACTATTCGCCTCACCTACCCCTCGCAAAGTGGGACAACGACCCAGGGGCACTAGGTCGAAAGAAGATCATGATAGACTTTATGCCAGACTCAAAGGGATATACAAATTTTTAAAGTATTGTGGACGCTTACTCCAACTGGTTGGAGGCAAACAGTCATAGCGAAGAGGTCATGATAGAAGAAGCCGTATACAACAGTTAAGAAAACTATTCTGACAGAGAGAATGTCAATGGGTTACAGCCTTATTAAGTCTCAAAGAAACGGGCGCAGCCACAGCGTGTATGTGCGAAAGTAAGAACTTCCGTGACCACAGACACACCACACACAGACGCGCTATCAACCAACGCGCCACCTAGCACGCTGCCGGGCACGAGGTGAAGGTGGACGCAGATGAGGACGCGCTAAACGGCATATAAAATAAAATAGAACAACGGTGGATAGACAAAAATAATAAAATGTAACCATCAGCATAATAACAGCCGATACACAACGTGCGGAGCTGACAAAGAGCCCAGGCAGAATGCCTGATGGGCCAGAGCGCAAAACTACACTACCACCTGACAGATTTAGCACAACATAGCAATCCCATGAAAAGCCAACCAGAGAGTGCTTCCAGTAATAGTAGCCGAGATTCATCGTAACAGGTGGATCTTTGGTTATAAAGCAGAAAACTTATGAGAGTATACACTTTGGATGACGCAGCTAGAATAATCAACATAACGGGACACCACGCGGTCATACGGCTAGCGAACGGAGGAACGGGAGGAGCTGGAGTAGATAGCGTTAGACAACTAAGGGTCTAACCAAATAGGAAAGAACAGTGACAAACCCAAGAACGGACAACAACCACACACTCAAAGAACACAGCAAACAAACTATAACAAACAGAGAGGGGAGAGGATAACGAACAAACATAGAATCAAATAGGGAGGAGAAAACAATAATAATACAACAGCAAAACTCAAGCTAACGAGACAAACAGCGCCTGGAGGAGACCCCATTTAGAAACCAAAACTACTTACGGAGAAGACTCCGGCAAGAAAGTGAACTGGCAGCAGAAATCCAGACACGAAGGGCCAGAAACCTGGGAAGAGGCGCTGACCGACTCAGACCAGCCCGGAGAGACCAAGGATGGAAAGTGGCAGAGGGCAACTTAACCAGCGCGAGGTAGACAGGTGGGGAAGCGGGCAGAGCTGACTCACCTACGCTAGAGGAGTTACCGAGAAAGGAGAGGAAGAGACAAGTGGATCAGCCGTCAGGAGACGGAGATAGCAGCAGCGAAGTATTATGGAGGCTGTGCGAGGGTCAGCAGTAGAACTGAGAAGAGCCTGCGCTACTTAGAGATGGAATAATGTGAGGGAATACGGATCAGCACTCACCAAGAGGGGAAGGGATGTAAGTTATAAAGTATAACGATAGCGTTGTGAACATAACCGCATTTTTATTGATTGGTCCACTAATGCACTTGAACTGAATGTGGTCTGGTCGAGAAAGCGGGTCCATAAATGCCACTTGCTGATTGGTTCAAAAGCACGAGCCTGATTGGTTCGCATTGCCGCCTTGTGATTGGCCCACCAGATCGGCAGGAGATTCAAAAAGCCGTCATTGGCTGCGAGCCGCGAGCAGCCGCTATAAAAGAGGTTGCCACAGCTCCGCAGTTAGAACTGATGCAAGCAACCAAATAAAGAGCTGTAAGTCACACTGGTCTCAAGTCTCTTTTTCCCACAATCTAACAAAAGCCATCACTGCCAAATCTAGCAAATTTGCTCTACGCCAAGATGCTTTCTCCATTAGGAATTTTTTCCTAATCATTGGGCAGAATCTAATGTAACTTAGGAAAATTATTCCATTAATATAAACTGGACCTTTTATTTGTAGTGGCAGGCTTTGTATTTTTTAAAATAGTTCCCTGGAAATCAACCTGAGAACATTAAGTGCTTATTTGTATTACACATCTCAGGAGGCCCTCAAGACTGCCTTCCTTCTCTCTTTCCTTCCTGGAATGTGTTACCTCCAGAACGTAAAACCTGTAACAGTTTGGGAAGCTGCTTAGCAAATGCAGATCAGCAACATATAAAAGGGGCTACTCCGATTTTCAGCAGATTCATTGGTAGCTTTGGTGGGGGACACTGCCACATTACTAATTTTGATCTCTCATTCAAATGCCAGGCCAATTAGTTTCTTTAATTTCATTTACAGTTATATTGGGTTGATGCCTTAGGAAGAACTATATTGTTTGCTGTATTAATGTTTCCTATCATGCCCCCCAGAAAAGGCAAGGCTAAGAAAGCAAGAGCAATATGAATTTCAGGAAGGAATCTATAGTATTAAAATTAAGGGAAAATATATACTCTGAAAACTGTAAGATGAACCTTTCAGTATTAGAGAGAGAATGTTTTTGCCCCTTCTGTCTCTCAGCAACCAGACTGAAATATTTCCACAGACATAAACAAATACATTATTCTCTGTTTCCTCTCCCATCTCGACCTTCTTTTCTCCTCAGCACCTTTTCTTCATGCAAGGAACATTATAAGCTATATTGTTTGGTTTAACTGTATGTAAGCCACTCAGAAATTATTTCCCTGAACCTTGTAATAAAGCAATCTTAATAAGAATGAAGCTTATAATGATAAAATGGGGAAAGAGACATTAGTATTTGCTTCTCTGGAGGCTATAGTGCCTCTTGTTTTAAGTCTTAACTTTTTCAGCCATGGATCTTTAAATCACAAATCTGTATACTTTTCCAACAGTGAGAACAATTAATAAGTGGAATAGCTTGCCTCCCAGACTTGTGGGTTCTCCATCACTGGAGGTTTGCCCAAAAATAGATTGGGCAACCTTTTGATTGGTATGGTATATAACATTTCTGACATGAGCAGGGGATTGGACAGACTAGAAGATCTCTGAGGACCCTTCTACCTTATTATTCTATGTTCTAATTAACAGATAATAAATAACAGATAATCAGAGTTGGAAGGGACCTTATAGGTCATCTAGTCCAAACCCCTGCCCAAGTGGGAGACCCTGCACCATTTCTGACAAATGGTAGTCCAATCTCTTCTTAAAAGTCTCAAGTGATGACCCTCCCACAACTTCTGAGGGCAAGCTGTTCCATTGGTTGATTGTTCTCACTGCCAGAAAGTTTATCCTTATTTACAGGTTAAATCTCTCCTTGTTCAGTTTCCATCCATTATTCCTTGTCTGGCTTTGGGGTGCTTTAGAAAATAGATTGACCCCTTACTCTCTGTGGCAGTCCCTCAGATATTGGAAGACCGCTATCATGTCTCCCCTGGTCCTAGACTAGCCAGGCCCAGTTCCTGTAACTGTTCTTCGTATGCCTCAGTCTCCAGTCCCCTAATCATCCCAATTGCTCTTCTCTGCACTTTTTCTAGAGTCTCAACATCTTTTTATAATGTGGTGACCAAAACTGGATGCAGTATTTGAGGTGTGGTCTTACTAAGGCTTTATAGAGTGGTGTTAGTACTTCCTTTGATCTTGATTGAACCCCTCTGTTCATGCAATTTAGGATTGCATTAGCTTTTTTGGCTGCTGCTGCACACTGAGATCCCTCTCAGCAGTTACTGCTATTTAGGCCTGGTTTCATTCCAGGTCTATATGCTGTACTTTTGGGTTCTTTCCTGTGAAGTGTAGGACTTTACTTTTCGTCTACAAGATTCATTTGTAGATAAGCCCAGTGATCCATCTGGATCTTGGAACCTATCTTCTTGGGTGTTAGCTATTCCGTTAACAAGCTTAAGAATCATCTGCAATGTAAGTTTCTTCTAGCCCTCATCTGAAGTATGTTAATGAAGGATATTAAGAGTAACTGGGCCTTAAGACAGAACTTTGGCACCCACTGCTTACTTCCTCCATGTAGACGTGTGAACCATTAAGGTATTACTTTTGTTGAGTATGTTTGTCAGCCAGTTGCGAGTCCATTAGTGGAGTGCTATCAGTTACTTTTTTTCTAGACTTACAAGAAGTAGGTTGTGGTTCACTTTTGTGAATGCCTGCTGAAATCTAAATATATTAGATGTCACAGTATTTTTGGCGCTATCTAATTTAGTCACTATGGTTGAAGAATAAAGAGATTGGTTTGGCATGATCCATGTCTTAAACAAACCTTTGCCTGAATGATTAGTTTATTACTATTCGTGTTTCTAATGATGTTGGCAGATTGGTTTTGTTATCTATCTTTTCCAGTGATCTTCCTGGGTATGGATGTTAGGTCTGATTAGTCTATAGTTCGCTGGGTTTTTTTTTTTCCGTTTTTGGAAGATGGACACACAGCATCTTTGATGTGCTAGTCCTCTGGTAGTTCCCCGGTGCTCGGATTTTTGAAAGATTATGATGAGTGGTTCGAGATGATCTCTGCCAGTCTGGGCTATAATCTATGACAGGCCCTGGTGATTTGGTTCATCAAGATAAAAGATGTTTCTTATATTTTTTTTGCTTATTTTTATTTTTTTTACTTTATTTAATTGAAATGATGCAATTTCTTGGACTACTTTGTCAATGTATATATTTTGGCAAACTCCTCAGTGTAAATAGTCCTTGATTTTGTCTGTAGTATTGCTAGATAAAATTGGAATCCAGAAAAGTTGGTTTTACTTTTACTGTTTGGAACCTTCAGGAGATTCTTGAGAAGTCCTACTCTTCATGTTTTTACAAAAAAAAGAAACATGCTTTCTCTATACTATTGGTAAATAATCGCAAACATGAATATGGCTCTTCCCAGTAGCTTCATAAGATATAAAAAGAGAGCCTCTTTGGAACTTTGCAGCATCTCCAGATAAACTCCCAAGAGAGGAGATTGGTATCTTCCAATACTAGCCTCTAAAAAGTACCCAGAGAGTTTAAATTCAAGTGCAGAATTTTGGATGGATTGAGATGAAGAAAACTAGAGGTAGACTACATTACAAATTACATTAAAATAATTATATGTAGAGAGCTAGGTCAATTTTCTTTACCTATGCAAGAATGTATTCTTTTTGCCTAAGGGACCATGTAAAACTGTGACTTCTCAATGAAATGCTATAATTCAGGAAAAAAAGTATCATGTTCTTAAACCTGTAGTTCAGTTGTAAGACTCACCAAGCTCAGGGAATCTGATAGCTGACAGTGTAAATCAGTTCTTATTGCCCATAGCACCATTTATTCATGTATGAGTTTCTTTAAACTAGTTACACCTTACCTTTCCAGCTGTTTGAGGCAATTCACAGCACACAATAAAAACAAATCATTAATTCTAAAATCATTTTGAAAATACCAAAACAAGCTAAAATGTAGTGAATACCATTTAACGCCAAATTGACTGTTAAAGGGTGATTTCTTCCCAAATCAAACACAAAGTTCAAGAGAATATTTTTTTCAAGAATAGAAATAGGCTTCCTCTATGCATCCTGTATTTCTGATACTAACACATATACACATACAAACACAAACCCACCTATACATACACACGTAGATGATATTAGCATTGAATGAAACTATTAATTTGGGGGGAAGAATAGTTAAGGCAGAGATATATTTAATGTCTCATATCATGTGAACCTTGTATAAATTCTGTAAATATAACATCTGTAACAATTGGACTATTACAGTGATAACTGAAGAGAATGAAGAGAATTTGGAAAGCTGAGTTTGGAGGATGGAAAATGAGAGCTTAAGTGTTTTTCAGACAAGGTATCTTAATTGCATTTTTTGCAATATTGCTCCAGACCAAAATTAAACAAATGTTAAATTATAATGAATATAACCGCAGCAATCAAAAATCCATTCATATTCCTGCTCACATTTTTTTAAAATTTTGTGTCTGTTTCCTAGATTACATTAGCATTAGATGAACGTGCATAAGTGCACCAATTGTGCCTACCATCCCTCTCCTATTGTTTCTTTTTATTTTTCTTATCAGTATCTATCTCATGTATTCAAAACTATGTTTATTCTTATACCTGTATCTTGTAAGCGATTGGAAAATCAAATCAAATAAATAAATACTGTGAACATTTATATAACCATATGTCATGTCCATGCTTCTAAATTCATGTTGATGCATGATGAAATTTTTCAATATGTTGCTCTCTGCATCATGGGGAAAAGAAAAAAATCTAGAGTTGAAATTTAATTTGTGTCAAATATAAAATAGATTTGCTCAGTTTGGCTGCTTTAAACCTCCAAGGCAGTGAATCTGATCAGTTTCAGGAATTTGTAGAAAATAACTTTTCTGCCATAAAAATGTCTTGACATGAGAAGAAAACTGTGCTACTTACGCAAAAGCAGCCTCCTTGGGAGCCAAAAAGCAGCACCTTGCGGGAGTTATTAAAGCCATTCATCAAGACATTTGACTCATGGAACAAAGTCAAGCACGTGCTGTGTTCCTATGGAAAAGCTAATTTTAGATTCATGATCTAAAATCTCAAGAAAACAAGTCCCTTCCAAAGCAGCAAAGACAAAGGAACCTGGGAATGGTTCCATGGCAACTGTATATGTATGTCAACCTGAATATTCATTCTTTTCCATTTTCATTATCAAAAGTTGACTTTATGACCAGCAGGAAGTTTTTGTCAAAGGAGCAGAAAAACAATATGTCGACCCTATGCTGTTGCATATGTTTGGAGAGTTACCAGGTCTCAAATCCAGAATTTAAGAGGTTCTCAGGCAAAGGCTGTGATGTCATTTAGCACAAGGACTTCATTAACTCATATGGAAAGCATGTATTGAGTGATATTGACAAGCCAAATTGAGCTTAATGGTTTCTTTTTTAAATTGATTGGTTGTCTAGTTTCTGTCCTGTTTTTTATTTTGTAACTTAAGGAGGAATTTTTAGTCGTACCTCCTCCAATTTTATTTTCATAACACCGGTTGTATAAAGAAAGTTGGGCTGAAAAATAATGATCGGCTCAAAGTCATTAAATGATCTACCACCATGAGTTGGATTTGAGCCTGGAGTTTCCTGATCCTAGTCTAGCATCCTAACTTCTATGTACAATTATTTTAATAGTTCAGTCACAACCATCCATTCCTTTTTTTAAATTCAATTTTCAGTTCATCAACAAGTAGTGCCATTGTGAAAAGTTTTTTATACAACCCAAAT
>BHFT01002777.1:0-27797 GCA_004320025.1 Laticauda laticaudata | reverse complement strand
TTTTTTTTTTTTTTTTTTTCAAGGTTAGCTAATCTTTCATGTAAAGTGCGCAGGGATGCTAATATGGTGTCAAGGGATGATATTTGCATTTCTATGGAGTCAACTCTTTCAGACAGGATTATATGTTTGTCCAATTTGGGTTTGCATGGTGGGCAGAAAAATGGAAATGGATGTTTCTAGGAATTGAGTCATTTGCTTGGGTAATTCCAGGCAATCATGATGAGAGTATTTTTCTCATAGAGAACATTTGATGGAATTTTCAATAACCTTTAGAGTTACAAAGAATATAAAGCATGTGTAGGAGTCTTGTGGTTCATTGGTGGGGATTTTTTTTTTCTTTAGGTTGTGGTTTATATATAAATCAGCATTAACTAATGTAACAAAAAGAATGCAACTGTTAAAATTAGGATACTTATGAGGTTTGGCTGAATGCACACCAGGAATTAAGATCAAAAGTTCAACTGAAACAGGAAATCATCCCAATTTATTTACAAGTTCAGCAAGTGGGCAGAATCAATTGAACAAATCTCAAATGTATATAGAAAAAAACACCATCATTTCTTTACCTCAGGTACTCTTTGACTTGCAACTGTTTGTGTGATGGCACAATTATGGCACCTTCTAAAAAAAGTCATTTATTCACACTTCTGACCATCACAAATGTTGCAGCACCCCTCACAAATACGTGATTGTAATTTAAGAATTTGGCAGCCAGTTCACAGTTACAACTGATTGCAGCATCTTGTCACATTATCATGTTTTGCAACATTTTTTGCTCATTTCTGGTAATAATAAGTGCAAAAAACATAATTGGAAAGTTGGATTCAATGGCCATGTAATTCACTTAATGACCATATAATTCACTTAATGACTGCAATCCCAAACTTAGGTAAAAATGGACATAAAATTCAGTCTGTAATGACTCAATTTACCACCACCATGATTTATGATGGAAATTCTTATGACCCAATTGTGGTCAAAAGTTTATGACCCTAAATCAGTTTGATGGGAGAGAGAATCATTTATTTGTTCCACACCATTTCTCTGGTAATTTAACTGCTATTCCACAGTTTCAGAAGGAATTTACCTGAATTTCATCTCCATAGTTAAGTAGCAAATTGCATTGTCATAGACAAAGAAAGTACAGCTAGCCCTTAATTTATAACCATTCATTTAGTGACTGTTTGAACTAACAATGCCACTGAAAAAAGGTCACGACCTTACACTTACAACTATCATAGCATCCTCATGGTCACATAATCAAAATTTGGGTGCCCAGCCAGCTTCTGACAAGCAAAATCAATGGAAGGAGTTGCATTTGTTAACAGCTTGTGGTTAGTTTAACAATGATGGTATTTACTTAACAACCAGGCAAAACAGGTCAAAAAACAAGTGTGACTCATTTAATAACCACCTTGCTACAGCAATGAAAATTCTAGTTCCAGTTGTGACTATAAGTTTGCCTATAATGATAAACACTAAGCCTTTATACCTTATAACTCTGCTTAATTTTGGAAGAAGGGGAATAAACATTATGAAATATACTTGAATATTTCCAAGTCATATCTATTGTGCATATGAAAGATTTGGCTTTTCTTCCAGATAAATTAATTGTCTTACATTGTCTTCAGTAACTGAAGAAGGTTTTTTCACTTTGAGGAGCTTTTAAAATTAAGGACCATCTTTCCTTTAAGTAAAAATAATAATTTGAGTTGATGTATATTGATTGGAATGTTTATTAATTGCTAAATGTATCTTTCTGATCTATATCATTTTTTTTTCTAGGGACAATAATATTGCATTTGAACCTTGGTAAGTGAAATATGGAAGAATTAACATAAATAACAATTTGTTTTCCTAAACAATGAAACAAATGCACCTAGAGATGGTATTCAGCAGATTCTAACCAGTTCTGGAGAACTGGTAGCAGAAATTTTGAGTAATTCAGAGAACCGGCAAATACCACCTCTGACTGGAGATTTTACAGTATCCTTCCTTTGCCACGGCCACCAAGCCATGCCCACAGAACCTGTGGTAAAAAAATTTGAATCCCACCATTGAATGCACCTGATCACATTCTAATTAGTCCAGGTAGCATAGCTTTAGATATATGATAATGGAAGGTGTTCAACACAAGTGGAGAGGACTTTGTTAGGGAATATTGGTCTGTACTGTCTCTAGCAGGTAATATTAATAGTAGTTGTAATTCAGATATATTTTCCCTTGGGTCCTGAGATTGCATCTAGTTTCCTTTGAATGAAATTTTTTTGCTTACCCAGAACAAGAAAAAAAAAAGATTGAGATTGTTGCTGTCCCTGATTCACCACTCAAACCATATGGATACTAACCCAGGCTTTTAGTAATAGGACAAAATTAGAAAATTGGTGGAATACTTCACGGAAGTATTTTTTGGCTTAGTCAGCAGGTTATTTCATCAGTGAGAGTAAAACTACAGTCATTCACTTCTATTTATACAAAGAGGGGATAAGGGTTAGGGTTCCACAATAATTGTTTGTTAACATTTTATAACCAATGAGGAGGTGGAGGCCTAATTTTCTGTTCTTACTATATTCTTTTCCTTATCTGCATATCACTGGCTCATGGTTGTCAGAGGGAATTTATCCCAGGGCCTCATAACAATACTTTGAAAGAACAAAACATTTTGCTGTTGGAATGTACAAAAGCTTACCATGTTCAATGGAGGTGGAGTAGAAATTAAGGCATTATCAGTGGTGGTATTTAGCCAGTTCGCACCACATCAGGCGAACTTGGTAGCAAGAATTTGGTATGGGTCGCCAAACTGGTAGTAAGTTCTGGCTTCCCCACTCCATCCAGTCGCCCTCCCGCCTGATGCTCACTCACCCCTCTGCCTGCCTGACATTTGCCTAAGAGGTATTTGTTTTTTTCTTTTTCCTTCCCAACAATCAGCTGTAGATATGATCAGCTGTGCCAGGATTTTCCTTGCTGTGGCCCGGGAAGGCAAAAAATGAAGGGAGAAGTTCAGCCTCCCCCCTCCATTTTTTGCCTTCCAGAGTCCCAGAGGAGCCTTACAGGAGCAAAAATGCCCTCCCAGAGGCTTCTCTGAGGCTAGGATGCTCCCAAAACGGAGCTTGGAGGGGTTTTGCACACCCCTCCCATGCCCTGTTCCTTTTCTTCCAGAGCCCCAGAGGAGCTTTAAGGGAGGAAAAATGAACCCCCAGAAGCTCTTCTGTGGCTAGGAAGCTCCCAAAAATGTGTGGGGGCCACAAAAAAGCCACACCCACCCAGTCACATGGCCACGCCCACCAAGCCATGGCCACAGAACCAGTAGTAAAAGTTTTTCAATTGCACCACTGGGCATTATCTACATTTATTAGGTCTCTGCCATGTACAAAATATTTATACTCCGTTCAGAGCAGATACTTCTATCTAAGTTGATAAATTAATGAATAATATACTTTGCATAAAGGGACTGTAAGTTACCTTTGTGATCATATCATAAGCAACTGCGTCCTATTTGCTGATTATGTAAAACTATTTAACACCACTGACAATACTGCTACCCTACAAAGCGACCTTGACTATGTGTCAGAATGGTCAAACAAGTGGCAACTTCAAATCTCAACCAACAAATGCTCTGTCTTACACACTGGTAACAAAAATAAAAACACTAAATAGAAACTGGGATGATACAACCTCGTAGACGACCCTCACTCTGTCAAGGACCTAGGAGTACTCATTTCAAAAGATCTAAGCCCCAGAGCTCACTGTTAACAGCATTGCCAAAAAAGCATTAAGAGTTGNAAACCACTCCAAACTCATCGATTGCAGAAAATACGACTTCAGCAACAGAATGGTCAATGCCTGGAACTCACTACCTGACTCTGTTGTTACATCCTCAACCCTCCAAAACTTTAACCTTAAACTGTCTACTGTGGACCTCACTCCATTCCTAAGAGGTCTGTAAGGGGGCGTGCATACGCGCACCACGTGCCTACCATCCCTATCCAACTGTTTCCATTTATCCATTTATTTGTACTCATTTATTATGTATATACTTATACCTTTTATACTTGTATGTTTATATTATGTTTATACTAATACTTGTTTTCTCATATATGCTCATATATGCTTGACAAATAAATAAATAAAATTTAAAAAATAAAATAAAAAATCCCTACATCTAAAAAATATTCAAGTTAACCAGGATTTTGCTCTTCCTGAGACAATCGTTTGTAATCTGTCCTTAAATATTACAATTCGTTTCTTACTATGTTACAGAGCCCCTGATTATGACATCATACATGCAAACAAGTTAACTTTACTATTAACGTGGGCAACCTCCTGCCCACAAACTCTTATCTTTCTTGGTGACCTCAATCTA
This sequence comes from Laticauda laticaudata, assembly GCA_004320025.1. Lineage (NCBI taxonomy): Eukaryota > Metazoa > Chordata > Lepidosauria > Squamata > Elapidae > Laticauda > Laticauda laticaudata. The sequence goes on along the minus strand of BHFT01002777.1, from coordinate 23,434 downwards.
CCATTTATTAATTGGACTCATAACGAAACACAACTAAACCATACATACAACCTGTACAATGCTGTATCTAACCCAGGACTTGAACAATTAGTAACAAACAACACGAGACAAAACAACTATCTCAATCTCATCTTCTGCAACAGTTTAAACTCAATTTATGGACTACAAATAAAAATACCCTTTTCCAACAGTGACCACAGCATGATTGACTTTTGTCTCAACATAGGTCCTCACAAAAATCATTATAATGATGGGATTCCCAATTATCCTGTAATCTGCAACTCCAACACTGCAAAAACATATGGACTACACAACTCAATCAGGGCAAAGCAATAGACACAACTTACATAGACTTCTGTAAAGCCTTTGATTCAGTGGTACACAACAAACTACTTATAAAACTAAAATCTTATGGCATTTCCAGACATCTGCGTAATTGGACAGCTACATTCTTGTCAAACTGGCAACAAATGGTTCAGCTAGGGAACACTCTACCAAATCCTGTACCTGTTAACAGTGGTGCCCCTAAAGGTAGCATTCCACGATCAACTCACTTTATACTTTATATAAATGACATCTGCGATCATAGTAAAAGCAACTGCATTCTTTTCACAGATTATGTAAAATTATTCAACACCACCCTCTTCCTGTTTTAATGTTCCTTTTTATTCATATCTATTTCATGTATTATTAATCATGTTTATATTTATATATGTTATCAAATTCATGCTTGACAAAATAAATAAATAAATAAATATGTTTACCTCAAATCAGTCTAGATGGTGAAAAATTGGAATGGCAATCCAAACCACTTTTGGATTTGCCTACTGGTGAGTTGCAGTCAAAATAACTTCCTTTTTATAACCCTGTAATCCCTTAATTTGGGGTAGCATCTGGATGCCTGAAACTGAGAGTTTACTGGCTGAATGCCCTTCCTGGCCCCACATGGAGTTCACAGCAGGATGACAAGCAACAGGGAGAAAGCAGAACTACTTAACTCATTTTTTGCATCTGTCTTTACACAAAGGGAAAAAACAGTCCAACCGTATTCAAACAAACAGCACCACAAAAAACAGATTAGGAACACAGGTTAAAAGAGGAAAGAAAATGGTAAGTGAATACTTGTCTACCCAAGATGAGTCAAATCACCAGGACTGATGGATTACACTCCAAGGTTCTGAAGGAACTGGCAGATGAGATCTCAAAACCATGAACCAGTGGTGGATTCAAATTTTTTTACTACTGGTTGCTGTGGGCATGGCTTGGTGGGCATGGCAGGGGAAGGATACTGGTAAAATCTCCAATCAGAGGTGATATTTGCCAGTCCTCTGGAACTAGTCAAAATTTCTGCTACTGGTTCTCCAGAACTGATCAGAACCTGCTGAATAACACCTCTGTAGCACTGAACTATGTCTTTCAAAGATCCTGGAGCATGGGGAATTGCCAGAGAACTGGAAAACAGCTGAGGTGGTTTCCATCTTCAAGAAAGGGGGAAAAATAGATCGTGAAATTACAGACCTATCAACCTGACTTCAAATACCAGGAAAGATTCTGGAAAAGATAATCAAGCAAATGAATCAGTGAACACCTAGAAGCAAACAAAGTAATAACAAAAGCCAACATGGGTTTGTTAAAAACGGATCATGCCAGATTAATCTTATTGCATTCTTTGACAAAGTGACAAAATTAGTTGACCAGAGGAATGGCTGATCGATGTTTATTACTTGGACTTCAGTAAGGCATCTGATAAAGTAGACCATAACCTACTACTAGAAAAAGTAGAAAAATATAGGTTAGACAGCATCACCACCAGATGGATACATAACTGGTTCTGCACCAACTACACTCAACATGCAGTCCTCAATGGAACTGCATCTACATGAAGGGAAGTTTGCATTGCAGTGGAGTATCCCAAGGCTCTGTTTTAGGCCCAGTACTCTTCAACATCTTCATCAATGACTTGGACATGGGGAACTCTTCAAATTTGCAGATGACACCAAGCTGGCAGAATAGCCAACACTCCCAGAAGATAGCTTAAGATACAGAAGGATCTTGACAGACTTGAACATTGGGTGCTATTCTAACAAAATGAATTAAATAGTGAAAAAGTTAAGGTACAACATTTAAGCAAGGAAAAATCAAATGCACAGTACATATATATGTACCATGTTCAATAATAGTAACAGTGTGAGAAATCTCAGAGTCCTGGTGGGCAACCATTTAAATATTGAGCCAGCAGTGTGCAGAAGTTGCAAAAAAAGCCAACACAGTTCTAGGCTACATAAAACAGAGGATAGAATCAAGATCACGTGAAGTGTTAATATCACTTATATAATGCCTTGATAAGGCCACACTTGCAATGCTGCATTTAGTTTTGGTCGCCACAATGTAAAGCCCATGTCACACTGCACCAACGGATGAAAAGAGGATGTAAAACGGAGAAAAACGCTTGCCATCCATTGGTTAACGCGATGCATCCGTTCTGTACTCACTGCATATGTTTTTCATACTCTGTATCCATCCAGCATCCGTTACTCTTGATTTCATCGCCTCAAAAAGTTTTGTACACAAAACTTTTTGAGTGGATGAAAGTATCCAACGCGTCCGTTCTACATCCGCTACGCATACGGGGAACATCTGTTATACGCTTTGTCATCCGTTACGCATCGCTATATCTGCTAGGCATCCGCTGCACAATCCGCGCAACTCAAATCCGCTCCAGCGGAAAACGGACACAGGGAGGGAAGTGAAACGGACGTGGAACTGACACACAGTGTTTGTAGCACAGATGTAGAAAGGATGAAAGTGGATGCAGCTCGGATATAAAGCATTAAAACGGAAAAAACGTTCATTATAGGGGAGTATCTCAGATATTTACATGTGTGGAGGATGTCTAGAGGATGCGGAAGGACACCTAGAGAAAAACTTATATTTCCTATAAAAAAGGGGAGGAAATCACCTGGATCTCACTTTCAGTCCAGCAGCCCTGATGTGGCAGACCTCTTCAGCCTTGATCTGGCCCTTGCTCTTCCACAGCATCCAGTCATCTCCACCATGGATCGTCGCACACTCCTTTTGCTAGCCGCCATCATTCTACAACAGTGTGAAGCCCTCTACAGGCTCTTTCACCTGTTCTATGCAAAGGAAAAGAAGTGTGTGGGTCCGAAGATGGATCGTGAGAAGAGCCAAGTACGGACTGTATGACAAAGCTGATGGTGGAGCTGAGGAATGAAGACCCTCGGCATTCCAGCACTTCATGAGGATGCCACCAGCCATGTTTGATGAAGTTGGGAGTGGCTGAGACCCAGGTTGACAAAGGCAAACACCAACTTCCCATCCCAGCCTGGACCCTAGGCTGAAGGTAGGCACTGACTTGCACCACCTGGCCTCTGGGACAACGTACAGGAACATGCAGTACGCCTGGAGGGTGCCACACAACACCATCAGCATTGTGGTCAGAGAAGTGGTGCAGGCCATCATCGAAGAATACGTGGAGGAGGCTTCCTCCAGTGCCCCTCCACTGAAGAAAGCTGAAGAAAGTTTGCACGAGGAGTGGTATCAGAAGTGTAACTTCCCCACACCGTTGGAGCCATAGATGGGAAGCACGTGGCCTGCAAAAGCTCCAAGCCAACTCAGAGGTCCACTATCACAAACTACAAGGGCTTCTTCAGCATCAATCCTCTTCGCCATGGGTTGATGCTGACAACAAGTTCATGTATATCGAGGCTTCAGGCAACGGGTCAGCTTCAGATAGCCAGGTATACAATGCCAGTGACCTCAAGGATGGCCATGCGAACACAACCTATCATGGGTTTCCAGATCCAGACCCCATATCCCAACGAACACACAAGATGTGCCCTACTTCATTTGGGGATGACGCCTTCTCCCTCAGAACCTACCTGCATGAAGCCCTACACTTCCCAGATGCTCTCACCCGTGAAGAGAGGATCTTCAATTACAGGCTGTCCAGGGCAAGACGGTGGTGGAGAACGCCTTGCATCCTGCCAACAGGTTCCATATACTTCTCAACCACTTGCAGCATGGCTGCAAAGCCGTTGCGAAGGGCTGTGACATCAACCTGGGTGGAGGATGCAGACCTGGAGGGTCAGAGCCAGGTTCAGCTGGGCCTGGAGGGTGGTGTAGAAGACCTGTGATCCTCTCCTTGAATCACCTGGTACTGGGATTCGGGCATTTTCCATGAGGGTCTGGTTGACTTAGGTAGGAAGGGCTTTCTTTAGAGGATGGCATTGCCGACTGTACTAGCTGAGAGAGGAGATCTATGCTGCTCTTGATTGTGTCCCTGATCTCCAAGAGGACAGTGGTGGCTCTGTCCCTCTGGTCTGGCTCTCTGCCTGCTTTCTGTGGAGATGGAGCTGGGGGTGGTGTGGGTGGTCTCTCCTGTGGCAGCAGCTTCTTCTTGCTCCAACTGTGTGCTCCACCACAGGGTAGTGCAGCTGGTCGGGGGGTCTCATCGTGGGGCGCTCCACAGATACCTGCCTTGGACACAGGAGCTGACTCTTGGCCAGAAGAGGACTGGCTCTCTGTGGACTGCCTGAGAGTGAGGGTAGACAGAGGGGCTGCTCCTCGGTGGGCCGCGGCCTGGCCAGACTTCTTCAGGTGCAGCTTCCCGTACCAGGTGTGCATGTGCATCCACCACCTGAGGAGGACATCCTGACTGTTAGCCCAGGCTCTCCGCCTTCTCCTCTCCAAGCCACCTGCTTCCACTTGGTGGTCTCGATAGAGCCTGTGTCCCTTCTGCCAAAAAGATACTCGTTCTCCCTCAGCCATTCGAGCACCTCCTCCTCATGTTCCTCTTGCAATGGAGTACTGTCCCTCTCACACTATCTCGCGAATGCCTCTTCCTCCCTCTGGCAGGCCTTCTGGGCCCCATCAGTAGGGCTTTGAGGTTCTAGGGTCTGGTCCACCACACCACCACCACCAGCCAGCAGCAGCGCAGCATCAGGAGCTCCAGGAGCACCAGCAGGACCAGCAGCACCAGCAGCACCAGCAGATTCAGCACCAGCAGAAGCCACCAGCAGAAGCACCAGCACCAGGAGAGCACAGCCACAGCAGAGTCAGCACCAGCACCAGGAGCAGCACCAGCAATAGCACCAGCACCAGGAGCAGCACCAGCAGAATCACCAGCATCAGCAGAGTCAGCACCAGCAGCAGAAGCCCCAGCAAGAAGCAGAGTCCAGCGCCAGGGGGTGGGATGGTGGCTCCTGTCCTTCTTGCCAGGGCTGGCAGGAGTAGGACACAGGCTTCCTCTTCTTTCCCCCATGGTTGTTGTGTGTCTGGCAAGCAAGGTCTTCCTCTGAATGTGATGACCTGCTTGCAGAGACTGCAGCTGCATCCTTTATATCCGCGGGGCTGACGCAATGCATCCCTCCCCACATGCGCAGTGAACGCTTTGCATCCACTAGGCGATCCACTAGGCATCCGCCGAGCGCATCCGCTAGCATCCGCTATGGCATCCGTGATGCATCGCAGCATCGCTACGGCATCACTCTGCATCCGTTCCTTCCGCTTGCGCGTCCGCTTCGCTGTTCTCTGCCACGGAAGCCCTGCAGATGTGTCATCTGCTTCCATCCGCTTCCATCCGCTAGGCTTGTCCGTTGAGCATCCGCTTAACATCCTCGCTACATCTCCCCACGTCCATTCCTTTCCGTGTTGTCCGCTCTGTTTATGCAAATTTTGGGGCACTTTTGAGAGCGATAACAACGGATGGAAAATTTGCTTGTCCGCTGTGTCCTTTTTACATACATTTTGCATCCGTCGGCCGATGCGACCTAGCCTTAAAAAAGATGTTGAGACTCTAGAAAGAGTGAAGAGAAGAGCAACAAAGATGATTAGGGGACTGGAGGCTAAAACATAAGAAGAACAGTTGCAGGGATTGGGTATGTCTAGTTTAATGAAAAGAAGGAGTAGGGGAGACATGATAACAATGTTCCAATATCTCAGGGGCTGCCACAAAGAAGAGGGAGTCAAGCTATTCTCCAAAGCAACTGAGGGCAGGACAAGAAGCAGTTGGTGGAAACTAATCAAGGAGAGAAGCAATTTAGAACCAAGGAGAAATTTCCTGACAGTTGGAACAATTAATCAGTGGAACAACTTGCCTCCAGAAGTTGTGAATGTGCTAACACTGGAAGTTTTTAAAAAGATGTTGGATAACCATTTGTCTGAATAGGGGTTTCCTGCCTAAGCAGGGGGTTGGACTATAAAAAAAGGTGCCTTCCAACTCTGTTATTCTATTCTAATTCATTCCATATCTACATTGACCCAAAGGGGTCACCATACTGGTCTATTACCACACACTGCCAAAGAGGCACAAGAGTAACATATTACATATTGCAGTTTTGCTAGTCTTCATTGTGCACAAATGACACATCCCAAATTGGGATCATTCTGAACTAGTAACTATTACTAGTTACAATAGTAACTAGTCCCTATATGAGGATTAAAACTATTGAAATAATTGCTGTCTTGCATTTTTTCCAGATACCATTTCACCACTAAATTACCAACAGGTGCTTATTAATTTTGATTGTAATGCGGTTGCATCCTGGAAATCAAGGTCAGAGTGGCGAGACAAATGGCAATGAATCTGAGGCAGTGGTTTCATTTCTGTCACATACAGGAGCTCAGTATTAGGAAAGGAAGGTCACAGCATTTACTATATTGGTTATCTGACTTTCACTTTTCTATCCCTTTTAAAAATATTACAATCTGAATCCCTTCTGAAGATATAGGCATGGCTTCTGTAGTTTTAAAAGCTCTCTTTGTGTGTTACCATGTGAAATAAAGGCAAGGTTTTTGCCTATAATTGTTGCTTATTGATCAGATCTTTTTTATAACATAATTGGAACATCTTTTTCAACAGCTTCAGTCTTCTGTCATATTTGTAAAAGAGCTCACAGTTCTGCAGGAAGGGTAGAAAATAATTTTTCTGATAAATTTAAAACAAATATGGCAATATTGATATATATCTATGAAATTCAGCTTTTGAAGCTGGTCCACCTGAAAAGATAAATTAATATTGAAGCACAGAAAGTAACTGGACTATGGGGAACATAGCAATTTGAGGGCAAATACAAACAAGCCTCTAAATCTTAAATGGAGTGAACAATAAATTATCAGTCATAAAATTATGAAAACAATCTGATTCTTATACTTAAAACAGATTATATCAAATCACTTTTTAAAGTGATCTTCCCAATATGCTACCCTAAGATGAAATGCAGCTCTTAACTTAAAACAAGCAGCATACCTCTGTTCTTATCTAGGGATTTAATGATTTTTGCATTTCTATTTCTTTAACAAAATGAATTAACTATATAAATGACAATAAATTCAGTGACATTTTATAAAATTGTAGAACTAATGGTATTTTTGAATGAAGCACTGTAGAAATACAGTGTAAATCAGGTTTCCTCATTGTTCCAGTATGACTGGAGCATTTTGAATAATAACAGCTACTTTTGAGGCTAAAGTCAGGCATAGCATTTTTTCTCAGTTATGTAATTCTTTCATCTATAAAGGCTTTGATCAGCCACATCATTTTAGTGTTTCATATTCATATTTAGAATTTTTGCATTTACAGCTCCATTTGTAACACAAAGTGCTTGTGGACAATTTAGGATGAAAGATAACAATGTTTATTTCATTAGATTACTAGATTACATTAGATTCTCTCTACCTAGGAATAATTTTCTCAAATTTGAATGGTTGTGAAAAAAAAAAGGGATTGTGGACTCTTAAGATATCAGATTCTAAAAGCTGGGCTAAATAAAATCTGTTTCAGCCTATGGATTAGCTTTGTATTGAAGGAGAGGAAAGAAGGATGTTGTAATTCTATGTAAACTAGGTTCAATTCATTGTTTAAAACAGAATTATAGTATTCAAAATACAATACAATATAATTTTGGTACTTGACATTTTATTCATGCCAAACTTAAATTTTATCATATGTCTCTATTTGCATCTACCTAGTGTTTTTCTTACTGTTAATCATTTAATTGCTATTTTTTCCCCAATAGTTATTTATTTCTTCCTGACTACTTTGTCTTTTTTTTCCATTTTTATTTTAGACAGTTTAATTTTGCATAGAGTTCTGTTTTTTTAAGAATATCATTTTCACTATAGTTTAGGGTTTTTTTTAAATAACATGTTAATATTTATATCATAATCATATAGTTATATACCCATCTAGTTTGCATATGAAAGCCAGAGTGGTACAGTGGTTAAGAAAGCAACCTATAGTTGATAACCCCAGGTTCCAGATCTTTCTTATGCTTGGAAGCTAACTGGAACTAGACAGCCCTAGACTGGAAAGCATGCCGGCCATGCCCACACTCAGTTTAGTGAAGAGGGGAAAAAGTCATGATACATCATGTGATAATGCTATGATTACATGAGTTTGATATCTCTGATCTACAAAAACACACTAGATCAGTCTATCATCTTCGATGAAGAGAGTGGATAGATTTAATTGATAATAGTAATTTATGCATAGTATTACACATTAATATATAATACCTTTTTAAGAAATAATAACTGTAATGATGTAAAACTTCAATACATTATTAATAGAAAATAAATATATAACATATTTTACATTTGTCTTTCAGTAAATGTCATTGCATATAATTACTTAGTAGGATAAATATTAACATTTCAGTTTACTAGGAGAATATTAAACACTTGGTTTTAAACTTTATAGTTCTCCAGCAATTCTATAGAAGTAGTATGTAGTAGATAGCAACTGTTTATGTTGATTCTATATGGTATTTGAGTGTAATCTGGTTGTCATTTGGTCATCAATAATTTCCAATAAAAAGAAGTGTATGTATCACCTTAAAAATATTTGGAATGAAATAGGTTTTTGTGAACTATAGTATAATTCAAAAATTACATGAAATGTTATTCTAAATCAAAGAATAGATATAAACCAAATAGCCAGTGTTAAAAAGTTGGAGTAGGACATCAGAAACCTAAGTTCAAAGAATGGGATAACTGATTCTCACTACCAATTGCCTTTACTTGTTTTATGTGGTCTCCTCACATTATCCTCAGAAAAAAAACTAGGACACAAATTAGGTGAAAACAAACTTGATATACCTTCTAAAATCCATAATTTAGCAAGGGGTTTTTAATTTAGGACTTACTTAACTATGTTCAACATTTATCTTTATTCTACATTAGCCTGGTGTGTTTCCAGATCTATAAAATACAGTTTATATCATTCCCAACCAGTACACTAAAAAGAAAGACTGCTGTTACTTATTTGTGAGATTTATCTATTATTTGAAACCTTAACAGATTCTAGGCAATTCACAGAGCTTACACATAAAATACAATAAAAAATAAGTATAATAATTAGTTAAAATAATAATTTCAATTTCATTGGCAATCAAATTGAACACAAACAATAATCTACAGTTTATTAGATGAAGTATGGTGTTAGCTATTGACTCTTGCAAGCTAGTTTTGTGCAACTGATGTTAGGGAATTTTTCTCCTGTAGCAGTGTGGAAAGGGAACTTCACGAAGAGAGTGGTGTCACCCAAGCAGGAAAATCCCAAAGGGAACATTAGGCCAGCCATAAAACAAACTTGCATAGAAAATGAAATCAAATAAAAGGTATTAAAAGAAGCCCCTTAGACAAAAGCCAAATAATTAAGAAAGCTAGGAAAACAAGGAANGAAATCAAATAAAAGGTATTAAAAGAAGCCCCTTAGACAAAAGCCAAATAATTAAGAAAGCTAGGAAAACAAGGAAAAGAAAACCCTTACAAACACAGGATATGCTAAATCAGCAAAACAAACAGACAAAAGCCACAAAATAAATTACGAAGGAAACAGACAGAAGATTGCCAAAAAATAAATAGAAAAAAAACATTATAAAGCTAAAAGAGATTAGGAAAGAACCGATAATACAATCAAGCCACCCAGCAGAGTTTATTTTCTGCACCTCGCTAAGTTTGCCTTCCAGCGAAAAATAAACTCTGACAGGATTTTAATATCTAAACATTAAACATTAAAAACTAAACGAACATTCATACACAAAAGGAGAAAAAAAGTATAAAAACCTGGGACTTACCATTTGAAGTTAGCTAGCTAGCCCCAGGAACACAGCCTCACTGTCTCTCGCCTTCCTGAAAAATAAAAAGATCCAGCTTTCAAGCAGTTGTCCGTATCCTTGCGCCAGAGCTCTCCCACAGGGAAAATTTGAATCCTCAGAAGAAAGGCACTTTGACAACCTTTCAACAGCAGGAAAAAAAAAGCCACTGAAATCAATGGAATTCTCTTATTTCTCTGGATAGATATGAGCATAACATTAATCTAAAGATGTTGCCCTATTGTTAACCATTCTAAATATCACTGTATTATCTCTCACCTTTTCTTCCTCACATCTGTCCTAGGGGCATGCTGCCAGGCTCAAAATGTTCATATAAATAAATTGATTGGCTGATTCTCTCTTGTCTCTGACAGTGAATTGGAATAAATGTCCTTTCTTTGTATCTGTAGTTGCCTAATATAGGACAAATTTTGGGGTTAATTCATGCAATTCCTAGAAAGATCACAAAGAATTATAAAATCATATTTTATAATATGATTAGAAGTTAGGTATCATGGTAGAAACCAGGAGACTGTTAGTTCTAGTTCCACCTTAGCCATGAAAGCTAGCTGGGTGACCTTGGGCCAATCATTCTATCTCAGTCCAACTCACATTAAAGAATTGTTGTTGAGGGCAAAAAAATGGAAGGAGTATAAGATATGTTCGCCACCTTAAGTTGTCTATACAAAATAAAAATGGGATATAAATAAAATAATTTAATAATAATAATAATAATAATAATAATAATAATAATAATAATAATAATAATAATAAAAAAATAAAATAAAAATAAAGATGAGAAGCTAAATGCATGATATAAATCTCAAGGATCAGTTGAAAGCAATGGCTACTCTTTTCATTCTTCTTAGCAAATGATAGAATTATATACATATTCCTTTCAGTTGTTTCTCCTTTCTCTTCTCTGTCATGATGCTTAGCTGCACAGAGATATGACATAGAGCCTTTGAACAATGAATGAATGAACTACAAATTACAGTCAACTATGCAACTAATATTTGAAAATCATGCTAGGATGCACACTCACTGTATACTCATTAATTGGTGTTTAGGGTAAATGGAGGGAGAAAGAGAGAGAGAGAGAGAGAGAGAGAGACTAATCTATCATGCAATAGCTTCTGTGGTATTTGAAAGGGTAATAAACTCAGAAGAGCCTGTATGTTCACAGGGGTCTTATCAGTGGTTGCTGAGGCCCTGTCCAAGCTTATAGACAGGCAGTTTCCTTCTGCATTGGGACATTGGCCGGCTCTGGAGCCAGCAAAAAGGTGATAAGCTGTGGAGAAGATTTTTTTCAGAGTCTCGCCTATCTTTAACACCAAGTGGCTAGAGTGCATTTTCCACCATTGCCACTTTATAGATAGGCTGGTTGCTTTTCAATAAGGCTAAGAAATGGGAAGAAAGAACAAATGGGGTCCAATTACTTTCTTTTCAAACACCTGTAGGAATCTGGAGACCTGGAGTCAGATTTTTTTTTTAAAAGGGAGAGAAAAATTGTGTGTTTGTGTGGATAACTGCTTGTAGGTTCAGAGTAAGTATGGAGTGATTCTGAAAGAGAACATTCAGACAAGCTATCGGTAGTTGTGCCTGCAGCTGCCAGGCAGGAAAGGCATGCAAGAATTTGGTCATTTGATAACAAAAACCCTGTCTGTGTTGAGTGGCAAAACACTGCAGACCCATTATTCAGGAAACAAAGTGTAAAACTGACCTTTAACCAAATGGCCAAGAAGTTTTTTTTTCAATAAAAAGATAAAGCGTTAGATTGGATGGTTTGAAATCCTACCAGAACTTTCTGAATTTTCAAGCTGCACATAATATTTCAGTAATGCTCAGAACAATTGTAGTGCAGATGGAGTCTTGTTCACTAACCAAATTGAAGTGATTCATATTGATTTGCATTTCATTTGAAATGAGAAAGCTTTGTTGCAAAGTGATTTTAAATTATACCCAGCTTAAAGAACTGTGGAGATTAAAGGTTTGCAATAGAAACTGTGGTAGTGCAATGGTTAGAATGCAGTATTGCAGACTAACTCTGCCCACAGACAGGAGTTCAATCCTGATTGGATCAAGGTTGATTCAGCTTTCTGTCCTTTCAAGGTTGGAAAAATGAGGATCCAGAATGTTGGGGGAAACATGCAGACAGGTGTAAACTGCTCTGAGAGTGCACTAAAACACTCTGGATCACTCAGAGAGTCGTGTAAAATCTAAGTGCTATTGCTATTTTTCTCTTAGTCAGTAATCAAGAACAATTTGTCTTCAATGAGAATTTAGAGGACAGTTGAGCCTTTTCCTTCCTGAGAGGCTAACTATAAGGACAAGTTTTGTTGGGCTGTTTCCATACAACCTTATTTGGTCAGACAACAGAGAACAAATATTCTCTGATATCTGTTCTTTCTCTTGGTTTGTTCTAAGAAGAGAAAAAGGAGATGTTTTGGAATGCCAAGCAGCAAATTGTCACTTGAATCCAGAGACACTATGATGAAAAAAATTGTATTATTGGTTGCAAAGATGTCCAGGAACCAACCAACCAACCAATACCCTTTCCCTCCCCATTCAGACATTATTTATCTCTGCAGCTAACTCCCCACCTGAGTCTTGCTAAGGCAATGACTTTGAGAAAGGAGTGATGTTAACTGGATTGGTCAATGCGTTTGCATTGCTGTTGCCTTTCCCATCCCAAGTCTCCCTTAAAGCCCTCTTCTCTGTTGTTCTAGATAGTTTCTGATATAAAATGAGTTACTACAGGAAAAAGACAAGAAATGACCATGCTTGGAGTTGTCTTTTCCCCATGTCCTGTATCTTACTACAATCAAGAGATCTTACTACAATCAAAGCATTCTGAAATTTTCTGTCCAATGACTGTCCAAACATGATTTTGCAAGACACATTAGAAGGTTAATGAAACCGGCCCTGATTGCAAAACAAGGCAATTGATTATTGAATTGGCAGAGATTTACAGAAGTGTACCCCCCAAAAAACAATAATATTTCTTAAATAGCGGAGACCTCTTGAAATATTGAATGCTTTCCTGAGCAAAGAAAAACTGAGAAAGAAGACTTGGCCCAATGTGTGACTTGTCTTCCTCAAAAAGGTTCTTGGCCTGAGAGATGAGGATCTGATGCAACCATGTTTCCAGCTACAGTTACTTTGTTCCGGTAAGAACAGTTAAATTTATTGTGTCCCATATTGATCTCTTTCCCATTTTTCCTCAGCATATTTATAGTCTGATGGCACATATATTCTTTCTATCCACAGTGCAAACTATAATGTGATACTTCTCTTTTAGAGGCCTAACATTAAGAAATTTAGCTAGGCATTATCAGTAGAAATGCAAGTTTACCACAAAATATCAAAATCAAAAGCCGAATTTCTCCACATGATTGGAGTAATATTTTGTATCAGAGATTGTGAATTCAGAGAATTTGGGCAATTCAGCTTTGAACCTGATTTATGGAAAGGATTTTAACTTTTGTGTTGAAAAGGCAGATTTTATTTCATTTTTCTTTATTTTCTTTATTAGATTACCTAATCTGAGAACTGTTGGCAATTTAAAGAAAATGTAATACAACTGTTGAAACATTCATGGTACAGTTAAGCAAACTGTAAAATCATAACATAGCCAATGAAAATAGAATAACAACAAATATTTTTTAAAAAACAGAAAATTGAGAGTAAATCTCACTCTTTACTAGAACTGATAATGAACTGAACTGTTTTTTTGCAAGAAAACAGTCAAGCTCAGAGAGCACCAAGGACCCCTCATTTTAACAACTATTCTTTTTTTACTGAAAAAAAGAAACCTGCATGATGCTTGGGTAAAAGAATGTCCTTTTAAATCATTCTGCCTTCACCAGTTTCCTGAAAACCAGAACAGAAGAGTGAGTCTGATATCCATAAAGCCCATGCCACAGTGAACCAACGGATGCAAAGAGGATGTAAAATGGACAAAAAACCTTGCAATCCGTTTGAAAACGCGATGTACTCACTGCCTCCGTTTTCCTTCCTCTCTATCTGTCCAGCATCCGTTTATTAACATTTCATCCGCTCCAAAAGTTTTGGGCTGCCTAAAACTTTTGCGCAGAAAATGTATCCAGTTCGTCCGTTCTGCATCCGCCATACCGGCATTCCCGTTATGCATCTGTTACGAATCTGCTATATCCCTAAGGACATCCTGCATAGGCGCATTACGCGTCAACTGTGCATTTCGCAACGGCAACGACAGGGGGCGAAGCGGACCACGGTGAACGTGGCAATGGAATGAATGCCAAGAACGGATGCAGAAAAACAGAATCAGACACGGAAAGCAAAGCGGTTTAACAAATGGAAACAGGAAGAGCGTATGAAAGTAAGGGGGGACCTCATCTCCATGGATTTAAGGAGATGTCATACACAGGATGCCTAGCAGGATGCCATAGGAGAATGCCTAGCCAGGATGCAAAGGCACACCTATACTGCCTATAAAAAGGCGCAGAGCAACTACGGCCTACGCCCAATCTCATGTTTCAGAAACATGCCAAGCCCAGCGGTGCAGACCCTCTGCAGGCCTTACACTCTGTCTCTTCCTTCATTAATCCCCACAGCACACTCTGCCGAACGTCGCCATCTTGTCACACCGGTGGAAATTGTTAACAAAGTCCTTTTGGCAGCCACCATGCGTTCGACAAAGTGCGAAGCCATGACTGCCAGGCTCTGTGAACGTCTACTGCGAGAGCAATAAGGGAGCCACCAAAAAAGAGTTTCTGGACTCCGAGATGGTTCGGCACAGAAGAGCAGAGGACGGACTGTACACGACACAGACTGATGGTGGAGCTCAGGAACGAAGGACACTCGGGCGTTCCAGAACTTCATGAGGATGCCTCCAGCCATGTTTGACGAATGTTGTGCAGCGGCTGACACCCAGTTGACGCCAAAGGAAACACTTCGAGACTTCCAGTCCCAGCCTGGAACCTGGGCTCAAGGTGGCACTCACTCTCTGCAGCCACCTGGCCCTCAGGGACCCCTACAAGCATGGCCAGTAGCGGCTTGCGAGGGTGCCACTCGCACAACACATCAAGCAATTGTGGTCAGAGAAGTGGTGGCAGGCCATCATCGAAGGGGGAACCAAATAACAAGGAGATCAGAAGCAGCTCCTCCAGTTCCCTCCACTGAAGAAGGATGGAAGAAAGTTGCAGAGCAGTGGTATCAGAAGTGGAACTTACCACACACCGTTGGACCAATTATGGCAAGCACGTGCCTGCAACGCTCCAGCCAACTTCAAGGGTCCACTTATTTCAAATCTACAAAGGGCTTCTTCACATCATCCCTTGTTCCCATGGTCGATGGCTGACTACAAGTTCCATGTATATCGTGCTTCAGGCCAACGGCTCAATCTTCAGATGCCGCAGGTATACAGACGCCAGTCACATCCAAGGAGGAAGCTGGAACGGCAACCTCATTGTGGGCTTCCAAGATCCAGGAACCCCTGGCCCCAACGACACGCAGATGTGGCCCTATACTTCATCGTGGGGGGATGACACCTTCTCCTCAGAACCTACCTCATGAAGCCCTACACTTCCAGACTCCTCACCCGTGAATGAAGGAGGATCTTCAACTACAGGCTGTCCGTGGGCAAGGCGGAGTATTGGAGAAACGGCCTCGGTTTGGCAATCCTGGCCAAACAGGTTCCGGTAGGCTTCTCACGCACCATGCAGCAATCGCCAGAGACCGTGAGGAGGATATGGAAGCTTGCTTGCACTCCTGCACAAATTTCATGCGCAACCGCTCAGTCCGCTAAACCCAACAGATTTTGCAGAACAGGGCTCGTGGACCTTGCCAACATTGAGGCAATGGGGACATGGAGGCCTGGGGATGGAGGCAACGGACGAAACCTGATTTGATTCACTGAGGATGGTGCAAGGCCGCCAACAGAAGCCTCAACATGAAGCGAAGAAGCAGCGCAAAACCTCCTGAGACACTGGTGCAAACTCCCCAGCTGGAAGGCAGTGGAAGTGGCAAGACAGGATTTTGTAGATGCTTAATGGAAGTGCTTCCTTGAGCGCTGTCTCATAACACTGATGAGATGGGCCAGAGTATGTTGGGTGGGCCTACAATGAACAGGGCCATTTAATAAGAAGTTGTGTTGGGTATGTTTGACATGTGTGGATGATGATTACATTATTAATTGATAATAAAGGGCCATAGGTGTGGCACGCTGAGGGGTGGATTCATACAGTCGCCACTATGCTTGCACTGGAGGTTTATCTATCCCACAAGGCTATTACCGCATCCCACAGGTATCCCTAACCCATCACCAAAGCTATCTTATCCATCAACAAGCATGCAAAGGTTTAAACCATTTTTCTAAAAGTTTCCAAGCAAAGACTTTATTTAAAAAAAGAAATGAAGCAAGTGTGTGGAAATCATAAATAGCACTTTTTATTAACAACAAGCTATACTGCAGGAAAATGGAGATCCCTCTGGGTAACTGACTCCTCTTGGTCACTCAATTCCCAGGGTGGAAGGGGTGCAGGTGCTGTGAGGTGGCTGGTTGCTGGAGTGCTTGTTATCAGCTTCCTCCAGAAGCAGAAGCAGCAGAGACCAAGCCCCAGAAGAAGCGAGCCCGTGCTGCAGAAGCCCCAGGGAGATTACCAGAGGTGAGGCCGGGGGCGGATGGTAAGCCGCTGTACCTCTTGCCTAGGGGCTGGCAGCAAGATGGCTGAGGCTTGCTGTGGCTTCCGCATGATTGTGGTTGCCCTGGCTGGCAGGGAGGCTGGCAGGAAAACCAAGGCTGGCAAGGGAGGGTGGCACCAAGGCTGGCAAGGAAGGCTAGGCAGGTAGGCAGACAGCAAGGCTGGCAGGAAAAGGCTGGCAGGCAGGCAGGCTTGTATGGGGAGTGGCAGGCAGGCAGGACCCCAAAAGGGCTTGTTTTCAGGAGAGGGCTGGCACCAAGGCAAGCCACCAGGCGTACGGTCAGTTTGGGTAGGCAAAGGGCACCGGGAAAGGCATGCAGGTTAACATGGAGCAGGACCGGAGCCCAGGAACAGGCTAGGGCACAGTCTAAGGCTGGCAGGCAGAGCATACGAAACCAGAAGGCTTGAGACCAGGGAAGGCAGGGCAGCAAGGAGCTGGCAGGCAGAGAGAGCTGGCTCGGCAGTCTAGAGGCTTGCAGGCAGGCTGGCAACAAGGACCTGCTAGGCAGGGACCCGAGGCAAGGCTGGCAAGGGAGGCTGGCAGCAAAGGCTAGGTAGCAAGGCAAGGGCAGGCCAAGGCAAGCAATCCGTGTCGGACAGGTTCTTTCCTGCAAATGGGCGACCTGCATTCGCGAGATTTGCTTTCTCGTATAGTATTCCAGATTCGTTGGGTGCGCTGAAAATGCATGGGATGCATTCCACATGACCGCGCTGCACCAGGACGTGGCAATTAACGCCTCGGTAGGCGCAATCCGCTGTCGGGCATCCGCTTTCATCCACACCTGAGACATGCCACTGTGTCATCCGGCTGTAGTCCCATATCCGCGTGCCGCTTTGCTGAGGCCCCGCGGAAGCCCGCTGCGGATGTGCCCATCCGCTCCCATCCGCTTCGCATCGCATGGGCCTTTCGCCGTTCCGCATCCGGACGCTTTATGAGCTACTGCACCTGCCGTGCCTCCCACCTCTCAATTTCGAAACGTCATGTTATCCGCTCCGGTTATGCAATTTTTTCCGGCGGCTTTTTTTGAGAGCGGATAACAACGGATGGAACATTTTGCTCGTCCGCTGTGTCCTTTTTGCATCCGTTGGCCAGTGTGACATGGGTTTAAGGAGGCTATTCCAAAGCATCAGTGCATCTTCTAGTCTTGGCCTTCTGCACCTTCCAGATGAGTGAGGCTATAAGCAATTTCTCCCTACAAGAATTAGTGGAATTTCTGAGAAATATGTGGAAATTGTTCATCAAATTAGAAACAAAAATCTTTCTCAGAATGAATTCAATCACTGACCCATATAGTATTATCAACACTGACTAGTTTCCAGAGTTTAAACCTAATCCAGTGCTTTCAAACAAGTGTTCTATCACTGAGCTACATTTATTTTGCAGGTTTCTTTGTTTTGCTTTTTAATTTGGTGATCTTCTCTGAGAATCTCTGTTGAGCCAATTTAATGCCAGTCTTGAGCTAGCCTTCATTTAAAGAAGAACAAAAGATTGACTATTTTAATATGGATTTTGGAATCCCCTAAGACTTCCAAAGCTTGAGAGAGTCTCATGGTACTTTCGCCTGACAAATATCAGAGTTCCCCAACCTTTCCAGCTTTGCAGAATGGGGAGGGGGAGAAGAGGGGATGGGTCTGTGCAAGTAGTGGGCAAGATTTGCGCAGCTCATTGCACAAGTGAGAGATATGCATACCCACTGCTCACACAAATGGAGCTTGCATGCACACATTTATGCCTGTCACTTCTATGGTTTGGTTCCAAACAGCTCAAGGTCTGGTAGTGGGCCGTGGCCAGAGGTTAGGAATCTCTGTGAAAATGAGAGGTCACCAAATTATTCTTTACAACTTTTCTGAAGCCCCTGAGGATTACTTTTCCTTTTTTGTGTAATGGGATTTAAAAATTATTGACGTTCCAAATAGTTCTCTGAGCCCATATCAATTTTCTTTTTTTTTTAATATAAATTTTATTTGGGTTTCCACAAAAACATAATACAAATAAAAAATCGTTTTTTTTTAGAATAGCATGATCCCAGGTTATCATTTCTCCATGCAGACACAAACTCAATTTCATATTTGTCTTTGCGTTCTATTCCATATCTTATTACTATTTTAAATTTTTCTCCATAATTTTTCCCCTCCCTTGGTTTTCTCAGCTTTATTTTTAATGGTCTCATATCTAAATTCAATTATATATCTTTTTCTAAGTTTCAATGTCTTTCTAATCATATTTATACTTTTGTCTGTCTTGTTTCAATTTCATATTATCTTTTCTCATTAAACAAATTTTCCCCTGTAGTTACTAATTGGAGTATGACACCATTTATATCTCTTAATTTTATCTATTTCAACTCTTATTCTAAATTCAATTTATGCCTTTAGAATTAATGAACATTCCAGTATAGACATAACTTCCATCTGCTTTGATACATTCTTAAAACACACTAATATTATAATATATAAACAGTTATATAAATATATATATGGATCTTTGTTATTCGGGTTGTTCTCCACATAAAATTGGAGTATCTAGGCGACGTGTTCGATAAGTCTCATTCATCATGCTTCATGGCTTGTTTCTTCGGCTCGGTGCTTCTCAAGAGTAAATGTGAAGCCCCCGCTTTGCAGCTGCTTCTTCCTTTTAACTGTCTAGTGGGGGTTGACTTTCATTGGGGGGGCTTGGCTGTGTTCTGGATTGGAGTGGGGGTGGTTTCTCATTGGTGGGCGGTTCTGCTTGTATCTGACTGGTAGGAGGGTTGGCTGTGTCTGATTGGCGCGGGTGTGTTCTGTTCAGGTGAGGGGCTTGGTTGTGCTCAGGTTAGTCTTAGTTGCTTGGGGGATTGAACTGGTGGGCTGTGATCCTGTTGTTTGGCTTTGTGCGTCGTGGTCGTGCCAATCTATCATTGGTGGGTGTCAGTTCTCTTTGTATGGGTCGGAAGGGTTTGAAGCGGAGTAGTGATGCAACTGAGTACCGGCTTCTTGGTCGTAGTCATGTCTCATTTCTGTGTGGGTTGAGCTTTTTTCAACGTGGAAGTGTCGGTGTAGCATCTGTGGTGCACTTGAGGGTGTGGGTCTGGTGTATTCTTCATGTTAGGTACTCGTTTATTAAATGAGGGCAGGTTCCAAATGGTATCTATCTCGTTTATTCATGCTGTGTGGGCGTTGTTTTCTATCTCTTATGGCCTATCTCCTATTTCTCTCTCTCTCTCTCTCTGCTTCTCAGTCTCTCTCTCTCTCCCTCTCTCTCTCTTATATATATATATATATATATATATTTATATATATATATATATATATTATATAATATATATATATATATTATAGTAATAAATACTCATTCTATTCCAATTCTATTCTATTATTAATATGTTATAATCTTCTTTAACATTTCTTTCAACTGGAATAATCAATTTCCTTGGGAACACTTTCAGACTTTTCATAATTAATTATTTTTCCCTATATTTTTCTCTTCACTTATATTTTTATAAATCATTAATAATTAATTAAAAATGTTTCCATCCTTTCCAATAAAAAAAAAACAATTTTTCATTTCTTCATCCTCTTTATTTCATTTATATTATTAACAAAACATTCCACTACATTACAATTAAGTATTTTATCCTCATTTTAATCATTACTTGTTTCATATTTTCTAAGGTATTTCTATTTCTAAGAATACTATCTTATGTACCTTTGGAAATCTCTTTTTCAATTAAATTTCAACCATTATCTCTAAGTAGGCTTATACTTTCAATCCTTATACATTTTCCTGTTTCTTTTATATCTTGTTTGTTCTTTTATACTTCTTTTCCTTTCCTTCATTTCCCTTCTTCTTCTCCCTTCCCTTTTACCACCTTGTCCTTTAATTCTATTCTCTTCTGTAATCCTCTCTTCTGTTTTTACCTAATACTGTAATTACTTTTCAAACTATCTCTTTTTTGTTGTTTTTTCAAATATCTTAAACTTTTCACTGCTCTCCCCGCCTTTCCTTCCCCCCCCCACATAGAATTACTTGCGTCATGAAGATGGCTTCTCTCTTGTCACACCCTTCTTGTTCTACAAGTGTTTTCGTGTTGTTTGTCATAGTCAAGAATCTCTATTCTAAAAAATTTGAAATTAACAAAGCCCGAATAAACCTGCTTCCTTTCTTGTGCATCTTCTTTTTGTTTTTAAAGTTCCCATTTTCAGTTCTTCCAAAAGGTGATGCCAATTTTAAAACATTTTAAACAATCACCCAATTGATTTTAGTCATTTAAATCACATAAGCCAAAAATCCAAAATTAACTAAGTAATTTATATATATATATCAAATAATATAAAGCCTGTTCTCTGCTTCTTTTTTCCCACTGTTTCTCTTCCTGGGCTTCTATATTTGTGTACAAAGTTTCAGTTAGAATATATCTTTTAGGAATTGTTAAAAAGTTTCACGTAAGTTCCTTTTATTCCAGGGAGTCTCCTCCATTTTACCAGATCCTGGCCCTTTATGTTCTTTCCTTTCTTTCTTTCCTGCTTTTAAAGGTTTTGAGTATCCAAAAATCTTTATTAATCCCTTTGACATTTTATTTTCAGCTTAAATGCCTATTGATGTCAAAGTGGATTTTTATCAATTTCTTACTTAAACCTCTTAGCTGTCAGTATAAGGAAGGGGGAAAAAAAGCCAAATCCTTTCCCTTCCCTCTTTCCTTCGCTGCTTCAAAATCTTCTTTGGGAACAATGTTATTTTTCTATAGTTCAAATTCTAGGGTACCTAAGTTGTTGCTTTTTCAGTTCAACCTGGTCACTTCCTCTTCTTATCTTCCTCCTGCACATTCTTTTCCAGTCGAGTTCTTCTTTGAGGTGGCCATTTCTGACCACCGCTGTAACCGTCTTTGGGAAAGGGAGTAATGGCCAGCTGAGGAGGAGAGATGTGGCTCTCCTTGACCCTGCTGGTGGTCTCCCCCCTCTTCACCACCTCTACAGGATGGCTTAGCCCAAAATCCAGCCAGCTCGGGGCACTCTGGCAGTGAGCACGGATTGAAACCACGCATGATCATGGATTTCAGTCCATTGCCGGAGAAGCTCAAACTGGAAGTCAGCCCATATCAATTTTCAATGTGCAGGATTGTGTTGTGAGGCAGTGTTCAATTCTTATTAGAAAATAAAGTAATTAGCTATTGGGTTACAATAAAAATTAGCAATTTTTGTCACATTCTCAGTTGCTGGGCCAGGAAAATTGGTAGGGCTGAAAAAATCCAAGGTGGATTCTATTTATGGCCAGTTGACAAATAGTAAACTCAAATTTCAAATGCCAAATGTCATGCCCTTGGTAGAGTTGGACTCTGAGAGAGAGGAAGAACAGCCAATAGGGAGTGGAGGTGTGGCTCTGGAGGTTGTGAAGGAGGCTGGGGAAGGGCAGAGGCCAGCTGGGCAGTAATGAGGAAGAACCAGGCCCATCCCCTATACATCCTAAGACATGCAGGGAGGAACAGAGAAAGCAACAAGTTGGCTTATGAGAGAGGAAGTGACCATGATCCTCCTCATTGGTTGCAGCTGGGGAAACTAGTATATAAGAGAGAAGATTATAACACAGTGTTGCCACAAACAAAGTGTGTTTTATTTTGGGTTGAAGTTATCTTGGCTGGCGTCCTTCCAATAGACTGTGTTTTGTTATCTCCTTGAATTTGGTAATTACTTATTCTGTTCCGTTGTGGAAATTTCATCATTATGGTTTGTTTGGTTTCTTAATTTTACCCCTATCTGCTCATTAGGTTCGGACTGTATTGCTTTCTTTTGAAGACTATTTTTGAGTATGTTTTATCTCCAACTGAGAATTATTGAACAGGTCAAGTTGCAGGCATTAAAGGACATTTATTTACATTTTGGATTTTGTTACATTTATGTTACACTCATGGTCATCCCACCAAAATTCAAAAGAATGGATCCTGTTCAGAGTATCATTCACAGATTATACCAGCACTGCAGTACTTATTTATTTTAATTTATTTACATGTATTTATACCCTTCCACCTCACTTTTACATGATTCTAGACAGCTTACAATAAAGCAAATAAAAATTCAAAATACGTAATACAAAATAAAAAATAAAAACACATAGCAGGGCATGATCGAACCCATCTAATATGGTGCTCATGTGTCTTACCTCAAAGTGGAAGGATTCAGTTGAAGGATGGTTTTAATCCAGAAGGGTTCCAAAATACACATTTATGTAAATTTATGTAAATGTAAAAAACAAATTTATGTAAATGTGGCCCATCCTTTCAATACTACATAAAAGGACAGTTGTATACATGGCATTTGTTATTTAGACTGCTTCCACTTACACATTTTATAGCCCTATGTAATGCCATGATGCACCTGAAGTATTTTGAGAAAGACCTACACCACATCATTCTTATATAAAAATCCCAAGTGGGAAAATTACATCTAAAATTTGAGTAGACACAATTCAGGAAACAGAAACAGAATAATTGAATTGAAGGGATCTTGGAGGCCTTTTAGTGTAAAGCAGGAGACCCTATATCATTTCAGACAAGTCACTGTCCAATCTCTTCTTTTTTTAAAAAAATATTTTTTATTGGTTTTTAAAACAAACATAAACAAACAAAACATAAAAACATCAGGCCATCTTCCATATATGTACAT
>BHFT01002776.1:0-113094 GCA_004320025.1 Laticauda laticaudata | reverse complement strand
AGGGCAACCCCCAGCCACTGATCCATCTAATTGGCAAAAGGAAATGGGCATCTTTAAAGGTTTTAGTTTTAAGCTCATTTTCTCCACTACTTCCGTGTTGATTATACACCTTGTGCACCCAGAATCTAATAGGACTAGCATTTCCCCTTCGACCCCTGAATTGGGTCTTTGATAACGGATTGCAGTTGTGCAGAGAAAAGAAAGCTAAGTGAGAAATAGAAACCTAACTCTTATGTATGCTCCCCCCCACATTTACACAACATAAAAATGTAACACCTCCAGCTCACTTCCAAGACACAGCCCCTCCTTCCCCCTCCCCCCGTTTCTTATGACAGCCGAAAGAAGCAAGGCGATAGTAGAAAATCTTGAAGGCTGACATATAGGTCCAGACCATGGTGGGGCTGGAAATCTCTGCCGTAGGGGGTGGCAGTGAGCAGCCCTTGCCAGCTGGAATAAGTTAATGGTGCTGTTGTGGTGGGGGGGCATGGTACAAGTGGGCCAAAGCGGCGGTGGCTGGAAGGTGCAAGCTGCCACAAATATACCATGGTGAAGGCAGAATGTTGATGCCATGCAAATGCAAGTAGCATTTCTTCTCCAGGTTAGAGGAATGTCTTTCCTTGGCTTTCAAATGCAGCTGGCAGCAGCATCTGCACCCTGCGGCTTCCTCACTGCATTTGAAGCCAATTTTGAAGGCTGGAGTGTTCAGCATGCAGGAAATGAGACTCAGGGATCAGCGTAACTTCAGCTCTTTTATTTAGTTCCGAAAGTCCATCTTAACCAGGAGCTGTGGCAGCTCTTTTTATAGTAGAGAGCTGCTCCTTTGGCCTAGTGTTCCATGAGGCTAACTTGTTTTTCTCCGTGCACTCTGAAATTGGCCGCAGAAGTCATAGCCCCTGCATATGACGCCTAATCGGCGTCGAGAAAAAGTAGCCAATCAGGTGTCAGGTATTTGTTGTTCGCCAATAGGAATCACTATTAGGAAGATATGTTAATATGCGAACACATCCCCTCCCCTCTTGGCTATGTCCACCGTACGTGTACACATAAGTAGGTGGGGCTTGTTAGGTCTGCTTTAGTTGGACCTGCGCAGTTTTAAGTTCTCAACATCGTCTTCCAGCGCGTTGCGCGAACCGGGATCGCTGTGTTTCTCCTGTCCGTTCTCTGTCAAACTCCTTGGAAAGGTACGATCCAGCACAATGCCAGGCTCCCACCTGGTGCTAGTCGGGCTGGTTAGCAGTCGGGCCGGCTGCCCTTTCCAACAGAGTGTATCATCGCGAGTTTACTTGTGTCTTCTTGTTCTCTCGCCGCGAAGGACTTGTCTGTGGTGTAGGGTTCATTGCTTTTGCGTGCGTTTGTTTGGAAATGTCTTTTTATTGTACATTTATCTCTTTAGTTTTCGCTCAGCCGGCGTTCCATCTTTATTACACCTCTTACCGCGCCAGGAGTTTCTTATTTCCTCCCCGGGAGGGTTCCCCCCCTTCCTAATTTGATTATGAGGGGTTCACCCCCCTCTTTGTCTTCAGCGTCCTGTTGTCTTGTTTTGAGTTTGTCAATGTTGTGATTGTTGTTCTTGCTCGCTGTTGTTTGTTGAATTACGTTCCGTGTTTGGCATCTCCTGCTGGGTTCCTCTCATTCATTTCAGCTCTGAATACACCATATAGTATTGTCAGTGCTGGTGTGTTGTAAGCCGTCGTGACCGTTTAATTGGTCCAATGTGCTTCTGTGCGCCAGATTGCGGCTCGTTCGGTCTGTCCTCCTAGTCTCATATGGACCATGAGCATCCGGTTTATTTGTGTATATTGTTTAGCCAGCACTCCGCAATGCCTGTGGCCATGTGAGGTTTTTGTACAGAACCTCCTCTTTACTAAATTTCCTGGTCTCGAATGTGCTTCGCATACTTGCTAGAGGAGCCTCAGTGTTGGAGTCATCCTTCCGTCGAGCCATATGTTGGGACGTTATTATACTGTATACTTAATAGTCGCTCTGACTGCTGTATGTTTCTCAACTGTCCATTAGTTAATTCTGCGTGGGCTTTATTTGTAGTGGAGTTTGGAGTTATGTGCTGTTATAGTGAGCATTTTCTCAATTTTGCTTGCATGTGCCCCTGTGTTAGACCTTGGTACTCAATGTTTCCGGCTTGGTTATACCGGATCATGCGATTCTGCCCTTCTGTCGTCGCCGTCGGCCCTTGCTTCAAGACGTGTTCATATGCATGTTCAGCCAGGTAATTTTTTTTCGAGATGTATGTGCTATTCAAACTGTGGCCGTTTAGTGCCGGAGACGAGCACAGTCCAGTAACCCGCTATGTGCGTTCGAATTAGTTTCCGACAGTGTGGTTTGATAATCCACGGTTGGTAGGTAGTAGAGTGCATTGAGGTTACTTTCCAACCCAATTGGGAGTTCAGCTCTACGTTAGAAGATGTATACCCTTTTGGTTGGGCCCCCACAAAGATCGTTAACTAGTCGCGTACTCACCATGATACAGGCTCATCGCTCTCTCTGGCGCGCGCCACGCAACTTCTCCCCAGCTCCAGCTGACAGGCCTGGTGGTGCCGCCTGAAATTGGCGACTGCATGACCAGCCCAGGGCTCCGTGGCGAGTGTGTGTTTGCCACCATTTCCCACAAAACAGGTTCTCGACCACACTATTTCCCTCCTGTCTTGTTTCCCATACCTCTGGTCACCCCATACCCTCATGATATGCTCCATGACCAGGGATTTCCTCATTTGCAGCCCCATGCCCGTCCGGCCTTGGCCTTCTCGTGCAACCCCATTAACCACAGAAGTACCCTGGTCTTTTGGTCAATTTGTTTTTGGTGTTATTGGTATCATATGCCGTTCACAGTGATACCTTATCAACTCTTCATCTTACGTCCTTTTATATTAATGATCCCGCGTTCTCGTGCTTTGCCCCACTCATTCTGAAAAGGTTTGAAATTTAACGTCCCATAGTTCTCTGTTTTCTGGCCACCTTTTTTCCTAGCCAGTTTAACACTTTGTAAACTATGTCTTTGTCTTTTTCCACAGTCTCTCATTCTGATCAACGTTCCACTTCCCCGGCGCGCGGTTATTGGTCGGTTTCGGCTCAACTTCAGTTTCTCGATTTGTTTTAAGGGTGGAAAGTGGTTGGAGATGCCGGGTCTGGGTCTCTATGTCCTTTGGTAAGGGGTTGCAGCTCAAAGCCTCCCCGGCGTGAGAAATGTCTTTTACCAGGCGATGGGTTAGTTCATAATTGTATGCCCGCCAGGACACTCCCGGACCCAACCCTTGTCCTCCATCTCCGGAGATAGTTTCGGGTGGCCTCTGTTTCAGCCGAGTATTGTGTGATAAAGGTGGTGGTTGATCTGGTTCCACCCCCCTAGTTCCCCCCACTGTTCAACCGACCTTCCAGAGCCTCGCCGCCACCCGCGCGGCATCACCCCCCTTCAACCCCCCGCCTGACACTCTCCCACCCTTCTCTCTGAAGCAGCACTTGCATTACTCGGGCACGCCCCCAGTCGTCAATGGCCACGATCGTTGATACCGTCTTCTGCCGAACACCGGCACTTCCTTGCGATACACCCTAACGCTCAGCCTGTCCGCCGGTAAACAGCTCTGGAAACCATACCGTCATCTCCCGTGAGAACGCGTTCTACACCGGATATTGACCACCAATTTGGCCTTCTCTGTCCACACTGGCTATAGGTTTCCGATTCCCACTTCTTTTGAGAACGGGTCCTCCTTCAGCAGTGGAACTGCGCTAATGGTCGGCTCCCTCTCTCCCATCTGCACGCTGAGCCTAAGCATCGGCCCCTCCGGACCACAAACCGCTACCCTTGCACTGTTCGTCGCCCACGGCTGCTCTAGTTACCCTCGCTTATATCGTCTCCTCTGCTTCACGCTAGACGTAATCCTCCCTCCTCGCTCTGGTCCTCGAATCACTTGCAATACGTATCCTTGCCCTTTGTCGAAATCCGACCCATCCTCGGTCGATCTTCCCGTCCCAATGATGTGACCTCTCAGCAGTGCGTCGCTGTGACAGCCCTCCACCTCGTTTGTCGCAGATTCGACCAGCTTCGCGCCAACGTGTCCTACCCACTGAGTAACGAGAACCGTCCAGCGAACGCGAACTTAGGAGCGCCTTTACAGCGGTGTCCCCTGCCTACTACGCCTGTGGACGCTCGGCTCTTCCCGATGGCTGCGCTGCCGAGATCCCTCCTCACCCCATGCATCAATACCGTGTCGGAGGTGATGAGGTCTTTTATCCATTGGAACGCTGTCTCTTCACATCGTCCCCAGGTCTAAATGGCCGATTTGTCTATGAGTCTATGTAGAGGTTCCGCCGTAGTTGCCTTCTGTGGCAGAAAGACGTGGTAAAAGTTTATAAGTCCCAGAAATGCTTGTAATTCAACTTTACTTTTAGGTCTAGGCGCTTCTTTGATTGCCTTGATCTTTTTTTCTGTGGGGTGGATGCCCTCTTTATCGATTTGGTACCCCAGGAATTCTACTTTTGAGGTGGCCAATTTACACTTTTCTTTTTTCACCTTGAGTCCCGCTTTGTGGAACCTTTGCAAAACCTCTCTGAGGTGGGCTAATAATTGCCTCTCGTCGTTAGCTGAGATGAGTATGTTGTGAAAATATGGGACTACTCCTTTTATCCCTTGCAATAATCGCTCTCCATTAAGCTTTGGAATACCCCAGGGGCTACGCTGACTCCGAATGTAGTCTTGTACATTTGAATGCTCCCCTAGGGTCACAATTGTTTGTGCCTCTGCTGTTTCAGGGTCTACTGGCAATTGTTGTAGGCTTGGGCAAGGTCGAGTTTTGTGAAGACCTTGCCCCTTCCCAAGGAGTGTAGTAGATGTTGTACTACCGGAACAGGATATGTGCTTTGTTGTAGCGCATGGTTTAGGGTAGCCTTGTAGTCTCCACAAATTCTCACGGACCCACGGCTTAACTGGGGTCACGATTGGGTTTCCCACTTGGCATGGTCAATTGGTTCCAGAATGCCTTGTTCTATAAGTTTGTTTAATTCTTCATTAATTTTGGGGTTTAGTGCAAAGGGGACTTGCCTCATCTTTAGCCTAATTGGAGCTATGGTTGGGTCTAAATTGAATGAAATAGGGGACCCTCAGTACTTGCTTAACTTTCCATCAAAGACATCCTGGAACTCCCTCATCAGGTTCTCCTCCCAGTCTGCATCAGCAACGTGGTTAATGCTGGTCACTCCGATTCCTAGGGGTTCGAACCACTCGAGCCCCAGTAGGCTTGGTCGGTCTGGTCTACAATGGTTAGAGGCAATATTTCAGTGTTCTTTGAAGGTATCGGAAGTGTCCAAGTTCAACTACCAGTATTCTGTTCCCTTGGTAGTCTTTTAGAATTAACGATTGGTGTTTAATTCAGCTCTGCCGATGTGGGTACTAGTCTTTTAATGGTATCCCATGATACCATCGATAGGTACGATTGACCAATCGGCATTGAGAAATAAGTTAGCCAATCAGCATCAGGTATTTGTTGTCCAATAGGAATAGCCTATTAGGAGTATGTTAATATGGAACATGGAGGAGGATTTTTCCAAGGCAAGAGGAGGGCAGGGCTTATTGGCCTCCAAATTGGTTCCCAGCTGGCTTGGGGCAGCATTCAAACAAGAGGAGTGGAGGAGGGGGAGGCTTATAATCAGAACCATAGTGCTTTAGTCCGAAGCCTTCTCCCGTAAAGTTAGCCTACCGTCTCTCCATCAGGAGATTGGATTTAAAACCCACCTCTAAAGGTATAGGGCGCTCTCCCTTGCTTTCTTCCCATTTCTGTAATTTCAAATGTGGCCTGGGGAATCCGTGTGTCCTCAGGAGTGGGAAAGTGATCTTTTGAATTCAATTCCCAGTCTGTGCATCAATATGGCTGGAAATCAGAGGCATTCAAACACTGTAGTCAGAGAGGCTTAATGAAGACCAGGCTGATACCCTGTACTAGCAACACCATTCTGACATAGTCTATGTGCTAGCACTTGATACCTTGTAAAATAATATTACAAACTATCACACATCTTGCCTTTGTTATGTCACATGCACATGCAGATGGTCAACTGTAAGCTTTCAAACTGACACCCTAACAGAAGAAATATCATGTATATTAAAAAAAAGAACAAGAAAATTGATCTTTGATATTCGGACACTGAAATCCATCTATCCAAATTCATCCTTGATTTTTAATAGATTACAAAGATGCCAAACCTAGATTCCAGGGGACAAAATGCTTCTAAGGTCCTGTATTAAAGTTCCTAGCATTCATTCAGTTCAGCATTTACAAATTTGTTATAATTAAGTAAGCATTTATATACTGTATATGTGTGTGTGTGTGTGTGTGTGTGTGTGTCTATATATATATCTTGACAAAAACACTGAGGCTATTTAGCACTTCATTTTTTTAAAGGAGTAGTGTAATATACTGGTTGCAATCAGTATTGCCCAAATAAAGTTCAGAGATCTTTATTAGAATAGCATTAAAGATCTTGGCTACTTGTTCTTTGAGCAAGCAGGGCCTCTAAATATCCTATAAATGTTAAATTTTCTCTCAGGCATACAACATCGTTCTCACATAACTTTAGTGAATGGATGCCATAACATGCTGTTTTTGTCTTCATGTATGACTCATTGCAGCAGCTACATGCTCGATATGTGCTTCAGCTGTTTCATGAGACCAGGAAAATCCTTCAGAAAATGCCAAACATCACTCATCTCTCAACTTCTTATGCCAAAGAAGTAACCATCTGTGGTAAGCTAGCAATATTTTTTTAAGTGAAGCATAGTATCAGGGTGATACAGAATCAAAAATATCTCTTGAATTGGGAAGGCTGTGCAACACTTTTAGCTGTCACTTTGAGATGATAGCTCCTTCCTTCTAGTATAAATCCGTCCCAATTTTTCTTTATCATTCCAAAAAAGGATTGGTGATTCAGACTTCAGAACATATTTTAAGTAAACCAAACACTTCCTCCCACTTTTTTTCTGTCAGATGTTACTGAATGAGTCAGTGATCCAACCAGGCAAATTTTTATGAAAAGAGCTGCTTTTCCATCTGTAAAATGTTCTTTTGTGTGGTAAATAATTAATTTCAACTAAACTTCTCCAATCTTCAAGAAATGGTTCTGATTACCATTTTAAGGGTACCAAATCTGACCAGCAAAATTCCAGATGAACACTAAATGGTACCAAAGAGTTAGTTATCTGCCCCCTAAAAATTATTTAGACTTTTGTCACCCAGATGTGGTCATCCTGTTATAACAGAAGGAATGCCTATCGAGAAATGTTTATTTTGGAGCTATTAAAATGATGAAAATATACTAAATAGTAGGAATTCTAATTTATAACCTATATTTTAAAATACAGCTAAAAGGAAGGGAAAGTAGAAAGGGGAAAAAGTATAAAATGTTCCACTCTCGTCTTCTTTAAATTTTTTAAAATGCATTGATTGAGACTTTGGGATCTTCTGGGTCAAAATAGCACTCTTTAGTAACCACAGACTATCCTTGTCTTATCATTATCACACATATTATTATATCAGTAAATATGTAAATGTAATTCAAGAGTTTCCTAATCTTGATTACATTGATATAACCAGAAACGTCATCAAAAAGCACAACAAAGAACATTCTTTCTGCACCAACTCAGAAAGCTCAAACTGCCCAAGGAGCTGCTGATCCAGTTCNAACCGAACAGAACAGACACAGACTTCAGAGGATAATTAGGACTTCAGAAAAAACAATTACTACCAACCTGCCTTCCATTGAGGACCTGTATACTGTGTGATTAAAAAAGAGGGCTATGAAAATATTTATAGACCCCTCACATCCTGGTCATAAACTGTTTCAACTCCTTCCCTCAAAGCAACGCTATAGAGCACTGCACACCAAAACAACTAGACACAAGGACAGTTTTTTTCTGAATGCCATCTGCTCCTGGACATAAACTGTTTCAACTCCATCCCTCAAAATGATGCTATAGAGCACTACATACCCAGAACAACTAGACACAGGGACAGTTTTCCCCCCAAACACCATCACTGTACTAAACAAATAATTCCCTCAACATTGTCCAACTATTTATAAAGTCTGCACTCCTAATCCTTTTCATCACTCCTTATCACCCATCCCCTCCCACTTGTGACTGTGTTAATGTAACTTTTTTCGCTTGTATCCTTACAATTTATATTGACTGTTTCCTAGAATGATTTGATTACTTATTTTATCCTATGACTATTATTAAATGTTGTACTTTATGATTCTTGACTTTTGATGAATGTATCTTTTCTTTTATGTACACTGAGAGCATATGCATGAATCCTTGTGTGTCCAATTGCACTTGGCCAATAAAGATTTTTATCTATTCTATTCTACACAATGTGATTACAGTAGTATAAGTATATAGCATTACTGTAGCACACAAATCAATCGAAGTCCTCTAAAATAACCTAAGTAAACCAAAAGACCAAAAGCCTCAAATAGAAAAAACAAGGCTCACCTACAAAAACAGTACAACATATAGTGTAAACACTGTAACAACCATTATGTAGGACAGACAGGCAAAAGACTAGCAAAATACACCTTTAAACAACTAGCTGTCAGAAGACACAATGAAAAATCCTTTATCTCACAACCCACAAACAGATTCAACCACAATTTAAAGGGGAAATTGTGAGCATCCAAGACCAAGCCAAATCCAAAAATGCTCGGGAATTCCTTGAAATTTAGCATTTAGACAAATCAGCTATCAGTAGACATATAGAAATAAACCATATTTACACAGCATTCAAACAAGACAATTAAAAAGCTAAGAAGGAAACAAAAATACGAGAACACATCCTCTCCAGGAGCCAACAACCAGATAAGCAGGGAGTAACACCAGGCAAAAATCAAGCAGAAAACAATACCCTAAACAATACTCCAATCAAAGAAATAGTAAGGAGAAAAACACATCACCACCAAAATTAGAAGAACAAGCAATTTCCAGCAAATTTCCCACTGATTCACACTTAATATATTACCTAGTTGGGTAATGAAATGTCTGCAAGCAAACAACCAAACTCAGAAAGCACCAAGGAAAGCACTCAGAAAGCACTGTTTGTTAGAACAGTGATATAAATTATGGATGAACTGATAGCACTCTCTGGGTCTGCTTGAGGAGGTTCAGCAGCTGCAAAGAAGAATAATTATTTTGTTATGACTCTCAGACTGAGCATTGTATCTCCCAATCACAGGAACAGCTGGCACATTGAATTCATTGTACTCATGCAACATGATTGTTTTAAATCAGCTATTAATCCGCTCAGTGCAAAGCCAAATAAAGAAGGTTCTACTGTATTTATATTTTATATAATTCAATGTTCCAGTCAGTTATTGCAGTGCATAAGAAAATATCATTATATTTCATCAAAATATGAGCCTCTTAAGTTGGATGAAATTACAATTGTCCTTGCAAGCAAGCCTGTCCTTGCTAATCCATATGTACTTCCTCTAACCAGTGTCTTCATTTGCACAATTATAAGAATATCTGAGAGAGATTATAACAGCTCGTCAACCAAATAATAGCTTCCATGGCCAAAATCTGATTAGTGACAGATGAACATCATTTTTATAGAAACTAAAGCCAAATTTCTGATTAGAAATAAATGAAATATCCTACTTCCAGCAAATCGTTTTTAGCTCTCTTGAGTTGGCATGGAAATATTCATATAGTGAGTTTCTTTATGTTGGTTCTTTCCCTTTTAGTTTGCTACACAAAACCTATTAAAGTACACTTGAGTACCTACATTTTCTCCTTCACATATTTCTTAAATATTGGAGAGTTATACTTTCTAATTCTGGCTGCTGATATGCTTTATCTGAAAGCTTTGTACATATATGCAGCATTAAAACTGTTTTTCTTTCTAGGTGATTTACATGGAAAATTAGATGATCTTTTGCTGATATTCTACAAAGTAAGTAATTAAAATGTTGTTGAGTTTTTAAGATAGTGCTTATCTCAAATAATCTACATCCAAATGATCAGCACTTCATGGTATCAATTATTAAGATTTGGGCATCTTTCCACTGGCACTCTGTTAACTATAACTGGAGGCTGATTGGAAGCATTAATAAAGGATATTGGAAGATATGAAATTTAAAAAGAAGGACTCTTTGGGATTCTTTACAAAGTGTAAACAGAAGCTGAAATACTTAGATGAGTTTTCTCCTTGAAAAGAAAAGCAATTAGAAGCTTGGATGTTATGAAGAAATTTTTTTAAATTAGGAAAAGAGAGTATTTGAACTTATGCTTTTTCTTGAGAGAGACACATAAATATATAAAGTGGATGGAGCTATTATTGGATGAACTGGTAGAAACTGTGTCCAGGGCCTTTTGCTTAGCTTTGGGTAATGTGCCAGTTGCAGTCCTACCTGGACCTTAAGAATCTTTGTGCAATGGTCTGTGAGAATGCCCTTGAAAGAAAGGAGGAAAAGCCACAGTCAGATAAGAGGCACCTTAGTTTGCAGAATCAAGGGAGGCATGGCAAACATTTTGGAAGGGACCATCCCTACTTTTTTGGACTGTAAAGAAAAAGTGGGAAGAGATGTACTTTCAGGCTTGCAAGATTTTATTATTGTAATCCTACATAAAGGCAGTGTTAGTATAGTACAGTATAACTGCTGTGGTGGTTCAATGGTTAGAATGCAGAACTGCAGACTAATTCTGCTGACTGCCGACTGTCAACATTTTGGCAGTTTGATTTCTCACTGGCTCAAAGTTGACTCAGCCTTCCATCCTTCTGAGGTCGGTAAAATGTGGACACAGATTGTGGGGGGCAATATGCTGATCTGTAAACAGCTTAGAGAGAGCTGTAAAGCACTGTGAAGTGTATTTAAGTCTAAGTTATAGGCTGTTGCTATTATGGTTGATGCCCCTTGTTTGGACTATCTTGAAGAGCTAAAGGCCCGGTCCCACTGCACTTACAGATGCAAAGAGGATGTAAAACGTTAAAAAAAGCTTGCCATCCGTGAAAACGCTATGCTATCCGTTGTGTACTCACTGCATACGTGTTTCATACGCTCTATCCATCGAGCATCCGTCCAGCTGCATTTCATCCGCGCAAGAAGTTTTTGAGCTGCACAAAAACTTTGTGAACGGATGAACTTTCCGCCACGTACGATGTACATCCGCAACATATACGGGCAAACAACGTTCTATGTCCGTTATCATCTGTTAAACGTCCGCTGTATCCTCCTGCATCCTCTGGCCATCCCCTCAACTCACAGCCGCTGCAGCTGAAACGGAAACGAGGAAACAAAAGGTACACGAACGTTTACACAGCGTTAGTAGCATGGAATAGAAAGGATGTAAGCTTATGCATCTCGCATATAAAGTTTTAAAAAACGGACAAAACTTTTGTTATCTGGGATGTATCTCATATATTTAGGATGTCTGGAGAATGTCTAGGTATGTGGAAGGACACCTAGCGGGAAAACTGAATATTTTCTATAAAAAGGGGAGAAAATCATCTGGATCTCAGTATGAGTCCAGCAGCCTCTTCAACCTTGGTCTTGATCTTGAACATCATCAATTGTTCTCCACCATGGATGATGACACAGTCCATATGATGCTGTGCTCATTCATCACCAGAACCAAACCGTTCAGACTGTATCAAGTTTTACACCAGAAGGAGAAGAAGGAGATGTCCAAGAGCTGTGGGGTCAAGGATAGATCATGAGAAGAATGGGGTTTGGTCTGTATGACCAGTTGATGGTGGAGCTGAAGGAATGAAAACCCTCATGCATTCCATCACTTCATGAAGGATCCACCAGCCATGTTTGACGAACTTGTAGAATGTCTGAGACAAGGTTGACCAAGCCTAGCACCAACTTCCGTCCCAACCTGGACCCTGGACTGAAGGTGGCACTGACTCTGCGGCACCTGGCCTCTGGAACCACATACAGAAACATGCAGTATGCTGGAGGGTGCCACACAACAGCATCAGCAAAGTGGTCAGAGAAGTGGTACAGGCCATCATTGAAGAATACGTGGAGGAGCTCCTCAGGTGCCCCACCACTGAACAAGGCTGGAGAAAACTTGCAGAAGATGGTATCAGAGGTGGAACTTTCCCCACACCGTTGGAGCCATAGATGGGAAGCACGTGGCCTGCAAATCTCAGCCAACTCAGGGTCCACTTATTACAGCTACAAGGGCTTCTTCAGTATCATCCTCTCTGCCATGGTTGATGCTGAAGTTCATCTACATTGATGTTTCAGGCAACGGGTCAGCTTCAGATGGCTGGTATACAGCGCCAGTGACCTCAAGGATGGGTTGGAAAGCAACCTCATCATGGGTTTTCCATGTCCAGACCTCCTACCCAATGACACACAAGATGTGCCCTACTTCATCGTTGGTGATGATGCTTCTCCTCAGGACCTACCTCACCTGTGAAGAGAGGATCTTCAGCTACAGGCTGTCCAGGGCAAGACGGGTGGTGGAAGAACGCCTTTGCATCCTGGCCAACAGTTCCAGATACTTCTCACCACCATGCAGCATGACCAGAGACTGTGAGGACATCGTGGAAGCTTGCTGATCCTGCATAATTTCATGCGCACCGCGACCAGTGTTGCAGAACAGACTTGTTGACTGTCAAACAGGGAATGGGGACATGGACCTGGTGAATGGAGGCAAGGACGTAACCTGATAGACACTGTGAGATGTACAAGGCCCCAAACAGAGCTTCACATTAGGGAGAAGACGCAGTGCAACCTACTGAGACACTGGTGCAACTCCTCAGCTGGAGCAGTGGAGTTGGCAAGACAGGATGATAGATGATTAAGGATGCTTACTTGAGGCTGTCGCATAACACTGATGAGATTTGTGCCATGTATGTTGAGTGGTCCTACAATGAATAGGGCATTAATAAAGATTTTGTTTATTTTAAAATGTGTTGATCAATGAATAAATTATTGTTGATAATAAAGGTCCATGTTTGTGGCAGCTGGGATGGTGGGACCATACAGTCCCACTATGCTTGCACTGGAGATTATCTATCCCACAACTATCCTTATCTATCCCACAAGCATGCAAAGTCTTAACCATTTTTTCAAAGTTTTCACCAACACTTTATTAAGCAAAGATAACCTTTATTAACTTTCTTAGGTAAACTTTATGACTTTATTAAATAAGCAAAATGAACCAAGTAAAGTGTCTGGGCAAAGAATAAAGTGAACAAGTAAAAACTCAGTCTCTTGGCACTATTCTCAGTCACTCTGAGTCATGTCCATGGTCTCAGCTGTTAAGCGGGCAGGGACTGTGGAGGTGGCTGGGGCTTGAGTGCTGGTCTGAGGCACCATGGGGTGCTTGGCCCCGAGGGTACAACAGGTGGTAGTGTGTTCAGGAAGCTGATCGAGAGCTGACTCAGTCCCGTGAGGTTGAGAGGCCCTTCATCAAGGACTTGAGATGTCAGGCCTAATACTGATGACAGATTGTCCGTTGACGGGCTTGACTGGGTGGTGAGGAAGGAGGAGTGTAGTGGAGCTGTCTGGTCTGCATCTGGGTGAGGACTGGCGTCTGTGGTGTCTGATGAACCTGGGCCTGGACTGGGAAGTTTCTGCTTCTGCTTGTGGGAAGTCCTGGTAGTCGTAGCCTTGTAGATAGGGGCTGTTGAAAGCCGTGGAAGGGCTGTGACATCGCCTGGGGTGGAGGGCAGACCTGGACTGGATAAGAGCAAGCTGCTCTTACAGCTGGGCCTTGAGGGTTGTGCAGAAGTGCTGTGATCTTCTGCTTCATCCACCTGGTACTGGGCCTCAGGCAGGTCCCTCAGGGTCTGGCTCATGTAGGTGATGAAGGTGTTCCGGCCTGAGGATACTCTGTCCAAGTGGACCAGCTGAGAGAGAAGTTCTGTGCTGGCTTCATTGTGTCCCTGATCTCCAATAGCACACTGTGGTCCTGGCCCTCCAGTCTGCCTCTCTGCCTGCATCCTCTGGGGGTGGGGGTGGGGGTGGGGGGCGGTTGACCTTTGGTGGCTGCTGCTTCTTCCTCCATTTGTGTCAGCAGGGCATCATCCTCCACAGGATCCTCCAAGTCTGCGGCATGGGGAGTGCAGCTGTTGGGGGGGTCTTTGCTGTGGGGCCCTCTGAAGACCCCTGCCTGGACAGGGTAGCTGGCTCCTGGCTGGAAGAGGACTGGCTGTCTGTGGGCTGTCTGAGGGAGAGGGGTCTCAGAGGGGCTGCTCCTCGGTGGCGGATCTCACCCTCCAGGAAACTGCATTTGCCATGACGTACATCTCCCGGTCAGTGAGCTTGACAGCGGCCAGCCCGGATTTCTTGTGGTGTAGCTTGCCATAGCAGGTGTGCATGTGCTTCCACCATCCCAGGATACTTTCTGCAGTGTACCCAGGCTCCTCGCTTGTCTCTCCAAGCTGCCTGCTTCTTCTTGTTGTCGCGATAGAGTCTGTGGCCCTTTCTCCAGAGGTACTGGTTCTCCCTCAGCCATTCCAGCACCTCATCCTCATGCTCCTCGGAAACGGTGTACTGTTTCCTCTCTCCCTTCTCCTTCCTTGCTCTTCCTTCCTCTGGCAGGGGCTTCAGCAGGGCCTTCAGGGGCTTGAGCAGCAGGGCCTTCAGGGCTTGAGCAGCAGGGCCTTCAGGGGCTTGAGCAGCAGGGCTTTGAGGGCCTTGGGGCTGGTCCACCACAGCAGCAGCAGGTTCAGAGTCAGTGCCAGGGGTGGGATGCTGGTTCTGTCCTTCTTGCCAGGGCTGGAACGAGTAGGCACTGGCTTCCTCTTCTTGCCTGACCGACGAACCATTGGTGTTCTTGCTAGATGTATGTGGCAGCACGTCTTTCCCCTCTATGCTGACTGCATGCGTGCTGCATCCTTTTATTCCGCGGAGCTGATGCAATTCATACTCCCCGCATGCGCAGTGAATGCTTTGCATCCGATATACATCCACGCAGCATCCGCTTTGTTTCCTATAGGCGTCCGTGATGCATCCGCTTCATCCCTATGCATCCACCCCTTCCGCTATGCGTCCGCTTTGAAATTCTCCCCCGGAACCCCTTCGGAGTGTCATCCGCTAGGCTTCCTGTGCACATCCTCGTTTAAAATCCCCGCTACATACTACCCACGTCCGTTCTTTTCCGTTCTATTCCGTTCTGTTTATGCAAATTTTGCCACTTTTTGGAGCGGATGACAACGGATGGAGCCACCCCCAAAATTTTGCTCGTCCGCTGTGTCCTTTATGCATACATTTTGCGTCTGTCGGCCAGTGGGACCGGACCTTAACATAGTGCAATAGTAACTCATTTTTTCATTACCTTGCACATTGACTACTGTAATGTATACTACATGGGGCTGCTTCTGAAGAATATCAGAAAATTATGCTTGGTATAAAATGTAGCAGCGTGGTTGCTAACAAGCATTAACCAATGGGAACATATTAGACTTGTGCTCAAGTTGCTATATGAATGACAGTAAGCTTCTATCTGCAATTCCATGTGCTGCTTTTGACCTACAAAGACCAAAGTTTCATCAGAGTTGTGTTTTGCACTCAGAATTATCTATCCAATGTGTACACCATAGGAGAAACTGTTGGTTCTTCCATATTTTTGTAAGCAAAGAGGAGGCTGGAGTAAGGAAACAATGTTTCTGGATCATAGCATCAATGTTGTGGAACAGCCTTCCTTTGCACATTAGATTAGTCCCCCTGTGGAAGCCTTTTAGAGAACAATTAAGACCCATTTTTCTTTGGTTGCTCAATGTTACTGTTATTTCCTGTTTAATGATGGGCTATTTTACCCTATTTAAGGAATATTAAATTATATCCCATTTTATTAGGACAGTAAGGTATTATAAATAGTTGTCATATTGTGTTTTTGGATATTTTAATAGTTACATTACAGCTTGATATATGTATATGTACCATGAATGGTTTATTTATTTGGCAGTGGCACAGTGGTTAGAATGCAGTACTGCAGACTAACTCACTGCTCATTCCAGGACTTTAATTCTGAGCGGTTCAAAGTTGACTCAGCTTTTCATACTTCCAAAGTCGGTAAAATGAAGACCCAGTTTGTAATATGCTGACTCTGTAAAACTGCTTAAAGATAGCTGTAAAGCATTATGAAGTAGTATACAAGTCTAAATGCTTTTGCTATTATTTTAATTTTTATTATTTTTATTCAATTAAATAAGAACAATCTTAGCTCTGCAAACAAGTTGTATTTTGCTGCAAAGGATTTCAATTTCATTTTATTTGCAAAGGGCAGTAACTAAAGGTAAAGCTGTTACATGCTTGAGAAAAGTAAATGGAGACAGGAAAGTCTTATTATATTTTAAAACACATGAAATGTTTTGCATTTACAATTTAAATCTAATGTCAGATTTAAAGATGTTTTAAAAGCTAATATTACAACACCCCCCCCCCAAAAAAAAANCCCCCCCCCCCCCAAAAAAAAAAACACCCAGCTTTCCCAGCCTGGATAAATGGAACTTGCATATATTTTCAGAATCTGTTTCATTTTGAGGGAATAAATTTCCTGAGTTCGTGTCCCAGCTGGGAAGCAGTTACTGATGCTGAAACCAGCTGCCAGAAAAGGGATCCTTTAATTCAAGGCAAGAAACGTAGTGACACAGCTTGAGTGTTCTTGGCTTGCAAGCAGATTGGAAGTGTGAATCTGAGCCTTTTATGCTTAATTCCCCTTTGAAGCTCCTGCAGCTTGAGGGTTTTATTTGTGTTCCTCTTCCTGCCTTAATGGGTTAATCATGTCCCAGGACCTTTGTCTTTCCTATCCTGGGGGTTAATCCAGAAGTGGGCTGCACATACTGTAACAACTGGTTCACATAGGGCAGAACCAAAAATGTGCGCACGCGCACGCTCCCTTCATGCACACATGTCCCTTTCACTTGAACGCAGCTACAAAAACATGGGAATTTCCTGTGCATGGCAGCTGTGGTGAGTAGAGTGGGCAAGGTACAAAAATCAGCTGGGATGCACGGGTGGGGCGAAAGAGCCATATATAGGACAGGACAGCAACAGGGCAAGTGGGTGGGCCCAGCGGGTGATAGGAGCTACTGATACAGGCAAGCCAGTCTGGACTGGCAGTAGCCCACCGCTTGGTTAATCTTGGCAGGGGGCAGGAAAAAGGGAGTTCTGGTTTACCCTTGGTGAGCTATTTTTAGCCTGATTCCCCTTAGCTTAATGGCTCTTCTTAAGTGTTTCTGTTGTCAGCTCCGTTAGCAGGGCTCCTCTGAGTTTTCCTTTCAGCTGGTGTTTCTTGGTTTTCTTAAAAGGGGAAGAGCTGGCTTGAGTTTCTTGGCACTGTTTTCTGAGGTTTCTGGTGCTGTGAGGTTTCTGGCACTTTCCTTTTGGGGTGTACTTCCCACAATTTGTTATTGAGGACACTTTTAGTTCACTGTTCCAAGAAGTATGTTCTGAGAAGCTTGTGGATTAAGTACTACAAATGTATTCCTAATTAGATGGAGAGGTGAGAGCTGACATGCACGTGAGAATGGAAGTACATATATCTCACAAAATATTATTATATTATATTTATATAAAATTAAAATGCCTCATAAGTGAGGATTGCATTGGAAAAAATAAATTTTTAAAATGTCAATTTCTTTTTCGTAAAGCAGATTCTAAATGTAACTAATTATTGTCATAATAATTTCACTTAATGACAATACAGGCAATAAAATATAAAACATATTTTAACACTGATTTATATTAGAATTACTTGCCAAGATTGGCTCAGCTAGGACTGTATTGTCCTTATATGGAAGTTGATCTGTGTGCTAAAATAAGTAAGTGATGGATGTTTATTTCTTTTCTATTTACATATTTTCAGTTGCTTTGTTTATTTTAATTATAATGGAGTATTTTATAATATTTTTCTTGAGTGCTATTTGAAGGGATATATGGCTATAAAAAAATATTGAATGATCCATTATATTGACATAGAATTTCAAAAGTTAGATAAGGTTATAATGCCTTCATGATTGATGGCCTCATATAGCACTTCCTGTGGCAGAATTGGAAAAGTGTTGCTATGAAAGAATATTATATAGTATTCCTGTAATGTTGCAGAGATATTCACATTCTTATAATATTACATTGCAATGTTAACTACTCTGCTGTTTTGTTTTCTTTGCAGAATGGCCTTCCTTCAGAAGAAAACCCATATGTTTTTAACGGTGATTTTGTTGACAGAGGGAAGAATTCCATGGAAATACTTATAATCCTGTTTGCATTTCTTCTTGTTTATCCTAACCATTTACATCTGAACAGAGGGAATCATGAGGACCACCTGATGAATCTTAGGTATGGCCATTTTTATTATTTCTCCAGCTCTTAAATATATTTTCTTTCTGAAAGCTTGACATTAATTTTTTTTTTAACCTAACCCTGTTTTTCTTGTTGTGCTAGTATTTGAAACTGTATTTTCCTATACTTTCCTCATGCATTATTTTAGACCGGGGTGGGGAACGATGGCCCTTTTATGACTTGTGGACTTCAATTCCCAGAATTCCTGAGTCAGTATGGCCATCATTCTCCACCTGTTTTAGGCTATAGACTATGCATAGATCCTGCCTACGCATCAGTCTATACAAGGGAGTGACAAAATGTTCCTCTTGATGTGAAGTCCACCCCTTACCACAATGCAGTTGGCAGGTGCTGTGTGCAATGCAGTTAACAAAGGGTGGAGCTTCCATATACAGGTAATCCTTGGATTACAACCATTTGCTGAGAAAGTGTTCAAAGTCATGATGACACTGAACAAGGGGAACTCATCCATGAAATTGTAACCAATGTGGCATCCCTTCTTCAGATGCTTAGCTCCAGCTTACAATTAGGATGGGTGCAGTGTTCTACTGTGATGTGATCACCAGTTGCAACCTTCCCTGCAGGCAGGCTTCTCACAAACAAGGTCAATGTGGAAGTAACCAAGAAGTCTCAATCACTTCCATTCTCATTGCTTTTTCACCTGCTGCCATGCTCAGTTGTGTCCACCCACTCCTCACACTCCATTGTACCTGTTGCAGTACCTGCCCATCCATAGTCTTTGGCATTCACTATAAACCTGTCGAGACTCTGTAGTGCCCACAGCAATCACCTGCCTGCATTCTGTAGCACACACCCTCAATACCACTCACTTCATGGTACCTGAAGCAGGAGTGAGCAGGAATGAAATTATTTGGAGGCATTTTAAGTGGTGTTTGAACTTTGAGCACTTTTAAAAGTACTTGAGCTTAATGTCAGATTATGACATAATTTCTAATTTAAATCAGAAAAAATATGTGAATATATTGTTTAACTCTTTAAGGTAAATCTACACTGGTCAACATTCCTGTGTATCTAAAAATAAAATATAGCAGAGAAGATACAAATTAGAAGCTGCTTTTCAGTGAAAAAAAGAGAGTGAAATATTCTGTATTTTGAATGCCAGAGAAAATATGGTAGGAATCAGTTTCAGAAAATATATTGGAGTTATAACTAGATTGTCATATAGTGATAATATTAATAGATCATCTTTTTCATTTCCAAACACAGACATATGATATAGAATTAAAATATTTCTTATAGGCAATGTGCTTTACACAGTTATTAATTATATAAAAGTACTTATTATTGTTCAAAAATTCTGCTTTATTTCACAGAAACTGTAGCAGATGATGATTATATAGTCATACAGATTAGTAGTGGATGGTAATGAAACAAACAAAATGTTAAAAAGTTATGATATTTATGTAGTTACTTACAAAGCACATCTAAATTATAATTATAAGTAACCAAAATATCTTTACAATCCCCAAGGCATGTCACAACTTTTGAGCACCCCTAATGTTTAGAAATTGAGAGTTGAAAAATTTGACATGCCCTAATGGTTACATAGCCATACAGATCAAATAAAGTGTACAGTCACCATCAGCCTTGCTGCTTAATGGTTTCAACTGTCACAGAACATAAAGAACATAAAGAACCATAGATTATAATCATAGATGCAAACTAAACACTGCCATCTACTAGTGGAGTAATTCTATAGTTGTTGTAATACAAAATATATTTGAACATGTATTCCAACACTCCCACTCAACAGCTACTCCTTACAATAGTCCCATTTCTGCTCTCAGATCTATAAATCTGTTCCTTATTAGCGGTTTTGTCAAAACATCTTCAATCATCTTACTAGTTTCACAATACGTAAGTACAGTTTCATTTTGCTCAGTCAGATCATGAATGTAATGATGTCTGACATTAATATACTTTGTTCTTGCATTTATCCTCTCATTGGTGGTAAATTTAATACATCGTTAATGCAGTTATATAAGACTGTAGGACATTGTCTCTCCAAGATTTTCAATTGATGTAACTACACAGCTTCTTGACTGGCATAGGCAGCAGCAATGTATTCTGCCTCTGTAGAAGACAAAGCTACTAAGGTTTGCTTCTTGCTGGACCAAGATAAAGCACTATTTCCTAATTTTGAACAAGTAACCATTTGTGTATTTACAAGTACTTAGGTCACCTGCCCAATCAGAGTCCACAAATCCTACAAGGTTCAAATCACCAACTACAGATAACTTCAGACTTAAGTTGTTGGTTTGTTTGAGATATCTTATGACTCTCTTGATTGATGCCCAGTCTCTTTGACATGGTTTACTCCTGCGTCTACAAAGAAGTGACATCACAGCTGCAATGTCTGGATTGCAGTGGTTGCAATATTTAACCATGCCCCCACTACTTATCTGTACTGTTCATTAATAGGAAGAAGATCTTTATTCTGTTCAATTTTCAGAGATGCTGTGTTCATGGGAGTACTTGCTTCTTGGTTTCAGTCAGGCTAAACTGCTGAAGCGGTGCTTCCATTTTAGATTTCTGATTTAACAGGAAGCTGCTATTTCTTATGGTATATGTTAATTTCTAGATAATACGTCACATCTCCAAGATCTTTCGTCTCAAAATGTTAGTTAAGCATTTTAGTCAACTTTGCAATTTTCTCATCTCTTTTGTAAACAACAGTCAAGTCATTCACATAGAGTAAAATATACAGAATCTACACATTTTTGAGTATAGACATGGGTCAGCCTTCCTTTATATGAATCCTTTGTCCAGCAAGACTTCGTTTATTTTTTAAAATTCCTTGTTTGAGCTGATTACTTGAGTCCATAAAGAGATTTCTACAACTTGCACACAAGATATTCTTTTGGCTGTGTCATATATAGTTCTTCTTTGATATCACCATTAAGAAAGGCTGTTATTATATCATGGTGCTTCACATTCAGGATATCCTGAATGAAATCTCTTGGGACCTAGTTTCTTCTTTTATTCCAGTTGGATAGTCTTTCTCAGTTAATTTATTTATTATATCAGGATTTCTGTGTCCAAGTCGTCTGTGTCATGTGTGTAGTTTGAATGCAAC
This sequence comes from Laticauda laticaudata, assembly GCA_004320025.1. Lineage (NCBI taxonomy): Eukaryota > Metazoa > Chordata > Lepidosauria > Squamata > Elapidae > Laticauda > Laticauda laticaudata. Next base: position 91,694 of record BHFT01002776.1, on the reverse strand, counting down.
AGCTTCAGAATTATTCAGCTAATAGATGGCAGTGTTTATTTAGTTTGCATCTATAGTTATAATCTATGGTTCTTTATGCTCTGAGGAGGGTTTCCTGTGACAGATGAATGTTTTTCCTCTTTGGCAACATTAACCACTTGATTGCAGTTCAGCTGATACAGTTCATCACTGTTTCGATTCGCTCTTTCATGTACCTTTTGTAATCCTTCCCACATTTCTTTAGCAGTTTCACATTTACATATATGTATGAATTGATCATCTTCTATGCTAAGAGAGATTGTGTTCTGAGCTTTCTCTAACTACTCACCTGAAGGCAGGGGTGGCATTCTACTTGGTCAGACCAATTCTATAGAACCGGTTGTTACGATTCTGTGCAGTTCAGAGAACCAGCAAATCGTTTCACTGGCTGGCCCCACCCCTCCCCTCTCTACCCACTCACTCCTTACCTGGCAGGCATGACATCCAACTTGCCTGCCATATGCCTTCACTTAATTTTGGGTAAGTTCCTATTTTTCCTTTTTTTCCCCGATCATCAGCTGTTCCAACTATCAGTTATGACGGGATATTTAGATTAGCTAGAAAGCAGGAAATTGTTGGATTTCTTGCTTTCTAAGCTAATCTAAAAGCAGAGCTGAATCTTCCTAGCTTCTATTTTTCAGTGCAGACTCGGGCAACAGATTGCAGAAAGGTAGATCTCTGAGTGAATCTGTGATTCTGCGAGCAACTCAATCTTCCTGCCTGTTTTGCCTGATTTTAGGTAAAAGTTGCTCTTTTTTTAAATAAAAAAAATCAATATTTACACACATGATGTGTTGTGAGTTGATTTTGTGAGTTTTCTTGCAAGCAAATTTTATGAGTTTGCTTGCAAGCAAATTTTATGTGACAGACTCAGGCAATAGATTGCAGATAGATCTCTGAGTGAATCTGTGATTCTGCAAGCAACTCAATCTGCCTGCCTGTTTTGCCTGATTTTGGGTAAAAGTTGCTCTTTTTTTAATAAAAAATTAAATATTTACATAAACATTTACAATATTTACATACAAGCTACATCCACCCAGTAACGTGACTACCAAGCCACGCCCGGTCAGCAAGCCATACCCGCCCAGGCACATGACCACCAGGCCATGCCCACAAATTAAGCCATGCCCACAGAACCAGCTGTTAAGAAATTTGCATCCCACCCCTGCCTGAAGGGTATTCTGGTCTAACTTCATTTATATATTTCCATGTATCTTCCTTTATTAGAAGCATTTCCATCTTGAATTTCCAAGACTGCTAATTCTGGTTTGTCAGATTTGCAAATGAAATCTTTGCTTCACCTTTGCTACTGGCCATTTTCATTCATTTGTTCATTCATTCTGTTGCATCTTCTTTCTATTGCTGTATCTTGCACTTATTTGCTGTCACTGACTATGACTGATTTGCTCTGTTCTATGCTATATTTCTCCTCTAATCTGGGTTCGTACCAGATTTGTATTGGGTTTTGGGTTAATCTGGCTTGAAGCTAGTTTACCTGGGTTTATCTCTGGGTTGAAGCTGGTTTATTCTGGTTTACTGGAATGTCATCTCTGAGTACTGGGTTTACCACTGCTCTATCTCTGTGTTGAAGCTGAGCTCTAATCTGTTAGAAAATTCTATTTTATTCTACAGAAATTGTACCAGAGGATAATTATACAGCCATGTAGATTGGTAGCAGAGGATGGTTACATAATCATACAGATCAAATAAAATGTACAATGTACAATCACTATGAGCCTTGCTGCTTAACAATTTCAACTGTCAAAGGAAACTCCTCAGAACATAAAGAACCATAGATTATAACCACAGTTGCAAACTAAACACTGCCATCTACTGGCTGAATAATACTGTAGTTGTTGCAATATAAAATACATTCTAACATGTATTCCAACAATCATTTTCATTTCAGATATGGTTTCACAAAAGAAATAATGAAGAAGTATAAGGTTAGTATTTTATCTCATTTTGATAAAGGCCATCAAATTAATAAAGCAACAGAACAGATTGTGCTATTTTATAAATTACTAGGCCATTAACCATTACTGTCTAGAGATGTCCTAAAAATACTTGCCTTCATTTGTTCCTGTTTTGTTGTAAAACCAAAATGAAACTGTCCAGAGGTCTTAAGAAACAGTTCAAGAGTATCTAACCCAGCATTTCATTTGACAGACCTATGGCAAACCAATTTTACATCTTCTAGAAGATGTCTACAGCTGGCTTCCTCTTGCTACTATCATTGACAATCAAGTTCTTATTTTACATGGTGGAATATCAGATACGACAGATTTGAATTTCCTGAATTCATTCCACAGGAACAAGGTAGGAATTATACATATAAAAGTACTTTGTTACTTTATTGGTTGTAGATCCAGTCTTGCTCACTTGTAGAAGTAAAATTCTACTAAATTCAGTGAGCATTAACCCTATTATTTTGTATGTTTAAAGTACTATAGATAATGTACATAATATTAGGATAGGTACATTATTAGTAATTCTATAAAGTATGGATTATTTGTTATATTATATACATATTAATCTTTGTCTGAATTTCATCTTAAAAAGTCACATTTTCAATATAAATACTTTCTAATTTTTAATGTAAGTTTTAGACGGCACATATATACCTAGATATCTATCTGTAGCATATATGCACATATGTACATCTATATATGTACCGTATATATACTGTACATACACATATCAAGTATTACCTTGAGCAAGTTCTTCAGAAAGGAAAAAAAATATTTTTAGATGGTGCTTTCCAACTCTTTAGATTCAACTTATGACAAACAACTTTGAAAGAAATGTTATTGAACAAACAACAGCAGGTAATTCTATGCAGTACAATTCTTCGACATTTCCTTGTCAAACAATAAGAGGTACATTCCAAAGGTTTGTCCTCATAGTCCCTTATATAACATACATACATACATAGATATTCCCTTCAGTATGTTTTTTTTCTTTCTCCACTTACCTTTGGAATGGGCTCCCAGCATACACTGTAGGACAGATTAATTTGTTCTTGACCAAATAGCATTTGCATATCCATATTTATCAATGTTTTTGCTCTGAGGATAATGATCATAAATTTTATCTTCATAGTTAAAGTCTTTGCTGAGGCCAGTGAAGTCAAATATGGAAGCAATCTATGAGCCACAGAGAACAAATCTTGTGAAAACCACTATCAATCTTACAGAAACCAAAAAATGCAATTTTGGGCAAGAGATTTCCAAGAAAAATGTAATAAAGTCTTCATCAGCATTCTGTGAGAAAAGACAATATGCCAAGGAAGTGGGTGATGTCAAAGGCAATCTTGATGGCACCCAGGATATTATTAGTTCGAGCTCATTTCAGAATGTGCAGTGTCTTAAGCCTTACAACTTCACTATCACAAATGAATTTCCAGAATTAACAGCAAAGGAAAGGGAACAAGTATGCCAAACCTTTATATATAGTCTTTTCCCCCATAAATATGGGTTATAAGGATGTAAATAACTGAAAATAACTGTTGTAAAGATAAAAAATAAAGCATTAATTAGGTAACCAACTGCAAGCTCAATAAATAATTTCTACTAGAAATTTCGTACCCCAAATTTGTTTTATTTGTTTATATTTAATTCTTGCAAGCTAATAGAAAATGTGTTGTAGCCCCTGTCTTCTAGAGATTCCATTTTTGTGATGATAAAAAGGCCCAATATTCTTATTAATATATGAATAATTTGGTGTCCGTAATTGTCTTTCATTTGGAGAAGTTCCCTCTGAGCACTTGATTTAAACTTTATTTAACACCAGATGGTAGAATCAACTACTAGATAGAAGGTGGGCAGAGTGTGTCAAAATGGGTCAATTTCACTGAAACTAGATAGGTGATAGTCTTAACCCTGGACTGCAATAGTTATATTAATTTCTGCATTGTGATTTAACTTCCTTATCATTCTAATTTAGTACATCAACATTAGAAGTTACATGTCATGTGTGGGAATCAGTAAAGACAAAAGCATTTATTTAAAATACTGGAAGATAATAGGATTATCTTATGTTCATTCATTTGCATGGAAAGGTGATGGATATTCTCTGGAGTGATCCTAAGCATCAAAATGGTTGTTCACCAAATAAAATTCGAGGAGGAGGTTGTTACTTTGGTCCAGATATTACTGCCAGATTGCTGCAACGTTATAATTTGAAATTGCTCATCAGGTCTCACCAGTGCAAACAGGAAGGTTATGAGATCAGTCATAATGGAAAGGTAATTGATACTTTCAAGTTCAAATTTCATAAAACATTCACCAGATAGAAAAATTGTATCAGATTGTACTAGAAAGACAGCTCCAACTCAATATTGATATGGCAATCATTAGCCACATACTTGAATTTTAATCATTATTTCATTTTTTCCATAATGCAAACTAAAATAAGGAGAAATCAATACTCCATATTTAGATAGAAAGACTAACTGAAAAGAGAAAAATATTCTGTTGGCAAACAGCTTCTGTAGAAAAATGCTATAACTCTGTCATTCTTTGTTCTATCCTCTTCCAAGCATTGGGAAACATCATAGCTGCTAGAAGTTTGGATAACTTCTGGTATGTTCTTGGGTTTTTTTGTCTTTCCTTCAAAACACACAAAATCCCCTCCATAAGTGAGAATGTAGGATGGTTTGTTGAGGGAGAATCTTTATATACAAGGAAATGGATATTTATAGTTATTACATTCTTGATCTGTAGGCGTGAGCTATCATGGCTCTTCAAGTGTGTTTCAAAACACATTAAAAGATGTGTTCAGAACTAGATTCCCCTCCCCACTTTTTATATATACAAAGCCACAGCTATGTAAGCTTCTTTTATATTGTTTTTTCAACAATGGAAAAAAGCTACTTATATACTGCTCACAGTATATAGAATTATAACATAATGCTTGGTTAATTCTGCCATTTGTTCACCTGTGACTAGTCTATTTCTGAGCATACTGTATTTTAAGTGATAGCTGTGTTCTTTTTCAAATAGGTCATCACTATTTTTTCTGCCTCAAACTACTATGAAGAAGGAAGCAATCGTGGTGCTTACATCAAACTAAATCCAGATGTGATTCCTCATTTTGTTCAGTATCAAGTCAGCAAATCTACACGTAAGCAGACACTTCATCAGAGGTAAAACTAAAAAAGCATACTTATTGCTTAAAAACATTCATATTTGGGATGCTAAACTAACAATTGTTATATATTATAGTGTAACTACTGGTGAACCAGCCTTTGCTAAAAACATTACTTAGGATTAGAAATGATCAGCTGATATTTTATGAGGGCAGTCAAATCAATGCCTTTCCTTTTGGAAGATGATTTCTTTTAGACAGTACAGTGGTTCTCGAGTTACAATGGCAATTTGGACTTGAATTCCTGTTGCCAAGCAATGTGGCCATCAGTTATGAAGTCATATGACTGAATCTCTTAGTGATAATAATCCTGGCAGTTCCTACCAGTTGTTAGATGAGAACCTATTCAAACTGTCATTCCCAGCTTGGTCCTTCCTAACCCCTGAGCCTTGGCAAGATAAAGGATTGTGTCTAGTTTACCTTCACCACTACCACTGTAGAGGATGCTGCCTCAAGTGTCACACTGCAGCCATCCACACCAGGTCCTTAGCATAAAGCCTCAACCTTTCCTGCCACCCTGTGCCCTGCAACCCCTGCTGTGCCCAGCTGACCTTTGCCATCTTCCTCCCACTGCTGGTGAGCCCAGCATGCCCAGCCTAGCCATATGTGAAGTAACTCCTGGCTGCACAGGCGTTCTTCCCAAAGTCACTAATACCATGCATGCCTTTGTCACAGTGCTTCATCCTCAGTCCCAAGTCCATTGATGTTAAGAAATGCGACTCTGGAGGGTGTCCAAAAGGACAGAGATTGGGGGAGATATGTGGGTGGGGAGAGTTGAGGTGGTTCTGTGGTTGTAAGGATGCTAAGTGCATGAATTTTAGTCTCAAGACCATGGTGATACTGTTATTTTGGAGATTGGGGTCACTACAATTTGGTCATCGCCAATATAATTATGGATGGTTTTTGAATGAGTGATTGTTAAGCAAAGATTACCTGTAGTTGAGTAAATGGTGGTCCAGTGCACATTGAAGTGGGAGAGATAGCAAGATAAACATTAGCTTTAAAAAAAGGAGTGCTGAATGGAATATACAAATCCAGCTGATAGTGATATTATCTATCCCACTTTTTTCTAGCTTACAAAGAAGTAGGTTGTGGTCTCCCTTGTCAAATACCTTGCTAAAGTCTAAGTATACTATGTCCATAGCATTTAGCTGCTGTACTAAATAATGAAATATGATTGATTTGTCAGGATCTGTTTTAACAAACCCATGCTGACTTCCATTTAATACTTTACTAATTTCTAGATGTTCTCAGATGTTTTATGATTATCTTTTCCAGTATCTTCTGGAGTATTGATCTTAGGCTGATCGGTCTGTAGTTTCCTGGATCTTGTATTTTGGTTTTTTGTTTTGAAGATGGGAACCACATTAGCTCTTTTCCAGTCCTCTGGTAGCTCCCTGGTGCTCCAAAATATATATATATATTTTGGAAGACGTCATACAATGGTTCTGAGATAACATCTGCCAGCCCCTTTAGAAATCTGGGATGTTATCCATCAGGTCCCGGTCATAGTATTCATCAAGATCAGACAGGTGTTCTCTTACTGGTTTTTTTGCGTATTTTAACTTTATTTCTAGTCTGTCTTTTACAGTTATGTTTTTGGTAGGATGGGTTGTAGTTTCTTTTTGTGTGAAGACCGATGCAAAGAATGAGTTATGAGCTCTGCTTTCTCTGTGCTGTTTGTTACTTCCTTGCTGTCTTCTCTCTTTAATGGACTGACTGCTTCCTTGATTTTTTTCTTGTTATTTATATGCTGAAAGAAACCTTTTAAATTATTTTTGACTTTTGTTGCAAGTTTTTGTTCATTCTGAGCCTTTGCTTTCCTGACTTCATCTTTGCAGATTCTGGCTATCTGCTGATATTCTGCCTTAGTTAAGAGGGAAATCTCTTTGGCTTCTGTCTTTACCAACAAACTACACAGGTAGTCCTGAACTTACAACCATTTAATGACTGTTTGAAGTTGCAAGTGGCACTGAAAAAAGTGCCACTGCAACTTACAACTATTCCTCACACTTACATCCATGGCAGCATCTCCATGGTCCTGGGATCAATTTTCAGGCAGTTGGCACCCAGCCTGCATTTATGACATTTGTAGCATTCTGGGCTCATGTGATCACCATTTAAAATTTTTCCAGCTGGTTTCTGACAAAATCAATGGGGGAAGCCTGTTTCACTTCAAAATCAAATGATTCATTTGATAATTGCAATGATTCACTTAACAACTGTGGCAAAAATGTCTTTAAATTGGGCATGATGTACTTAACAACCACCTTCTTCAACAATGGTAATTCTGGGAATTTTCCTAGTTTGGAAAACAGTCAACAGGAGTTGTCAGTCAACAGGAGTGCTGGTTTACCACTAGCTTATCAGTTATTAAGGAGCTGAGGACTTGGCAGCACAAGGAAACAATAATCAATGAGCAGCCATCAACACACCAATCAATCAGTAGGAAAGCATCACATAAATATGACTCATAAAATAGCTCAAAGACATATTCTGGTAGAGAGAAATTCCCTGAAAATGGGATTCAGCATGAATTCAAAAGCTTGGAAGAGTAAACCTCTGGTTCTAATGACTGACCCAGATTGGATCTTGCAATATATATTTGCCTTGATTCACAATGGAAATTCTGGTCCCAATTGTGGTCATAAGTTGAGAATTGCATATACAGTTTTAATACTGTTGCTGCAAGAAATATGATGTAATGCATCCCTTTTATTTTTTCTTCAATTAACTGATGTGATGTTATGGCCTATTCCATGAACCACAGCATGAACCACTGGTCTTTTCTGCATTGTTATTTACACCTAATTTATAGGAGTGGAATAATCGTTGACTTGCACAGAGAGGACTGAAGGAGAATAAATAGTACTTGAGGTCTGCCTGCCTTGGAATTAAGGGCCAACCTATGATTTTAATTCACTGGCCTCCCAGTGATAACCAAGAGTTCCTTTAACTGATACCAGTTTAATGATTTATTTGTAGAGTGACTGCTATTGAGCTTTCTGCTTTAAAGGGTTTGCGAGAGAAACTTTATACCCACAAATCAGACCTCATTGCAGCTTTCACCCAGTATGATCCACTTAGCACAGGTAATGTGATTTGAAAAAATATTTCCTTTTTTTTTGGTCAGTATTGTGTTTTTATGTACAAGTAACTTTGTATGTTGCACATTACAGGAAGAAAATGTGACAAGGAGCTGTAAAAGTAGCAAATTGTATAACAGAAGAACAGAAGCAATAGATTCTAGAATTGTATGGGACAGATGCTGCAATGAATCATTTATAAATGAGCTAGATTGAATAAAGATGCAATTTACAGGTGATATCAAATTATTTAGAATAATGGACACTGCTGGTCCAAAAATAGTCCATGAGCTTGGAGGCTGATCAAAATGACTCATGCAATCTTTTCTAACTGTGTAATTCTTGTTTTTTAAGAATTCCAGTGACAATGTTTCCAGTGTGGGATGTCCTTTTCAGACCACAGTTAATGCCTAGCAGTAGAACTTAGTATCTCATTAGTTGTATTAACATAAGTTTATTTACCAAACCAAAGAAAGTAATTTATTTATCCCTCTTAGAGAGAATCATCCTTTAAGAGGGATGCAGAGTCATTGGAATATATTCAAAGGATAATGGCAAGGAAATCAAGGGACTGAAAACCAAGTCCTATGAAAAGGGATGGAAGGATATTTAGTTATGAAAAAGGATAACTGAATATAATAGTGGTCTTCAAACACTTGAAATATTATCATAGAGAACTTTAAGACCTGTTCTCTCTTGTCCCAGAATGCAGAATATGAAATAATGGATGAAAGTTACAGAAAGTCAGATTTCACTTGAACGTGAGAAAAAAAACTCCCTAACAGTAAGAGCAATTCAATGGCATGAAACCAATTCCCTGGAAAAGCAGTGGTCTTCTATTCATTGGATGTGTTCAGGACAGAACTAGAGAGAGATCTGTCTGCCTGGGCAGCTTTAATTGGGATCCCTGTGTAGAGGGCTCTATTTAATGGCTTAAAATGGTTATTTCCAGCCTTGTGTTTCAATATTGTGTTTCAATAACAATCTGAATAAAATCACATGAGAGGTAGAGGAGAGGTAGAGACTTTCCTTCAAAATAACTAGAAAATATTTTGGGGCATGATAGACTGACAAAACAGCTGCTGTAGACAAATATATAAGTGGATGAATTTTCTGTGGAGGGACTGACCTTGCAGGACAGGAAGAAGAGCCTTTACCCAGGCAACAGGAAGATAAGAGGGGACTAAGCTTGGACCAAGGAAGAAAATTGAGAAGAAGTCTCAGACAAGCCTCTCTTTAGTTTTTAGGAAGATAAAGGGGAGGGGAGAAAAGCATATTCAGATTTGCAAGATCCTGTTACAGTAAAAGTAGTACTGACATGGCATGGGTACTTTGTCTGATTTTCCTTGTAGGGGGCAACACATATCCAGTCCCAAACAGCCATTTATAAGACATTGAAATAATCTTCCAGAGTTCTCTCTTCCACCCAAGCAAGATTTTTCTGGGGATTCAAAGAACTGCTGCTAATACCTATGATTTTAGAGTCTGGTCTTTAGAGCAGGGGTGTCAAACTCAAGGCCCGGTAGCCAGAGCCAGTCCGTGGGGTGCTTAGATCTGGCCCACAGGGTCATCTTCAAACTAGTGAAGGACTGGCCCGTGGTGCCCTACCAGTGAAAATAGAGCCTGGGCTCCTGGGCTCTGTTTTTGCTGGCAGAGGGCTGCAGTAGGATCCGCCAGGCCTGCCCGGGCCATTACAGGTGCCCCCAACATGAACGATACCAAGTTGGCCATGCCCACCCTGGCCACCACCCCCAGGTCAAACATGGCCCTCAATGCAATCGAATTTGACACTCCTGTTTTAGAGTTTCCCTGCCTTTTATAAAAGGAGCCAGGAAACCTACTAAGTACCGTACTAAGTGACTCAGAGTGAACCTAAAATAATAGCTTCCCTTAGAAAATTATGAGAAATCAATAAATTACAGGTATCTCCTCTCATCATATGTCCAAATTTTTAGAGTGACTTACATCATAGAGCAAAAATGGCTTGAAATCTTAGGTAATTTAAGTCGGTTGAAGATCTTCAAAACTCAGAAGTGTGTGGCACACTTGAATTCATGATGCTTCTCCCACTAAGGAGAAAGATCTTGCTGAAGAAATGAGATACCAATTTTACTTCCCTCCCTTTTGACATTCATGGCCAGGGATATCATTGGAAGGGAGTACAAAGAATCAAGATGTTGCAAGATTCATGCTGCAAGATTCATGCTGTGCCAATTTTTAACATATAATGATGCCTATAAAAGAGAAAAAGAAACAAGAGGATGGAGCTGCCACCTTGGCCTTTCAAATCCTGCTCCTGGCTGCTCCTGGCATGGTCCTACTGAAGGAAGTTGCTTCACTCTACTCTGTGACTGCTGATGGGGGGAAAAAGATCAAAGATAAATTCATTATCTCCGTATGAACAAAAAAAGAAAAAGCATACGCAACAGCCATCTTGAGACGCCAATTACCACATAGGAAAAAAACCTCTGATAATTAACAGCTGCAGTTGAAGTCTAATTCTTCTATAGAGAAGGAATGTTGATAGTGTGAAAGAGTCATTCTGGAAGCATGGTATTGCCAAATGTATTTGCAGGAGGAGCAAATAGAATATTTCTATTGAGCATATAGCTAACAAGGTTCTTCTTCTATGCTCCAATTTTGGTGCCATACGACTTTCAGATAAGTTTTTTTTCCAGATGTGTGCTTGTTCCTGGTTTTAAACAAAGATTGCTATTGTTGTATTAGTATCTCAAAGAATCTACATGTGTCAGTATCTGATTATTAGGAAAGCATGCAGATGCCATCATAGATTGTGTATTAACTGGGTGATTGTTTGCAAAACCCAATTATGTGAACATACTAATGAACTTAGTAAACTTACTAATTAACTCACAAATGTACAGAACAGCAACTGGTATCCAAGAAAAATAGCAATATTTGCAGGGAGCAGGGCTTTCTGCAAGTTTCACAATCTAAACAATAGAGAAGACAATGGTATAGGAAATAATACTGTGTTTTCAATGCTTCAGATTATGAAATTATATATCCATGATTGATTGATTTTTAAGTACTGTTTTCCTGCCATAGTTTCATTTGTTGCTTCAATATGTAAAATCCCTTCAATTACAAATAATTTCCATCTAGAATACATAGGATGGAATTGATTCTGTTATTACTCCCAGGCTCACATTTCAAAAGCAGCTTCAGGCTTTGTCTATGGCAATGTTTGTTTCCTCTCTTTCTTCTGTAGCCTCCAAAGTAGAGGTTGGGGGACATGAACAATAGAGAATGGAAAAAAGCATGCAGACAATAAACTAAAGATGAGATGTGATTCTGAGAGGAGTAATTGTGAGCTCATAATTATCAAAGTTTCTATTTTTTCTTCTCATTCCTCAAATAATACCAGGAACAGGTAACATTTGAGAAGCCAGATTTTTGCCACTCTCTCCCCAGGAATGGTTAAGCAGGGTGAGTGGGTGGAGGAATGGGACTGGAAGACTGAAAACTGTTAAAATCCAATTAACATTCCTAATTTGAATCTTATGCCCAAGTTAAAAACCAGCCACTTTTTTTCACCCCCTACCCTCACTGAACAATTACACAGATATACATAAGTTGAAATCTGCCCACATTTCATTCATTTGATAAATTTCTGATTTTTCAGGTTGAAAAGGAAAAAAAGCAAAGGCAAATTAAAACTCAGTGCTGAAATGTAAATGTTTCCCCACCAAATTTCAGTGATGTGATGAGATGTGGTGCAAACAGGATACCTACAATCTGTAGGTTGATCACCCTTCTCTATAATATATTTACTTCATAAGTAAAATAAGTACTTCATAAACTCCAGTGAAGCTGGTAGAATGTGTGTGAGAGGTTGGGAGGAGAGTCTGGTGGACCAGTCTTTAGAACAGTGATTCTCAATCTCAGCCAGTTAGATATATGTGGACTTCAACTCCCAGAATTCCCCAGTGAACATGTCTGGCTAGGGAATTCTGGGAGTTGGTCCACATTTAGAAGCTACGCACTATATTTGGCCAGTTTTTATTAAAAAGTAACCCTGTAAGTTAGTTTATTGAAATGTCAGTGCCACAATACCTCCTGCAATGATGTTTCAACTGAAATTGGAAGGGGTTGTGGCTTGATAAATAAAAATAGAATAGAATACAATAGAATAGAATAGAATTCTTTATTGGCCAAGTGTGATTGGACACAAAAGGAATTTGTCTTGGTACAAATGCTCTCAAGTGTACATAAAAGAAAATATGCATTTGTCAAGAATCAAGAATCTTAAGGTACAACACTTAATAGTCATATTATAAACAATCAAATAAACAATCAAATCGTACTAGGTAACAGTCAATATAAATTGTAATGATACAAGTGACAAAGTTACAGTCATACAATCACAAGTGGGAGAGGATGGGCAATAAAGAGTGATGAGAAGATTAATAGTAAGAGGAGTGCAGACTTTGTAAATAGTTGGACAGTGTTTAGCAGAGTGATGGCATTTGGGAAAAATGTTCTTGTGTCTAGTTGTTCTGGTGTGCAGTGCTCTATAGCGTTGTTTTAAGGGTAGGAGTTGTAACGGTTTATGTTCAGGATGTGAGGGGTCTGCAAATATTTTCACAGCCCTCTTTTTGACTCATGTAGTATACAGGTCCTCGACTGAAGGCAGGTGGGTAGTAATTGTTTTTTCTGCAGTCCTAATTATCCTCTGAAGTCTGTGTCTGTCCTGTTGGGTTACAGAACCAAACCAGACAGCTTTAGAGCTGCAGATGACAGACTCAATAATTCCTCTGTAGAATTTCATATCTTTTCATAGGGAGCTTCCTCTGAAACATAAAATACTTTTCACTTTTTAACAGGAAGGATTTCTCTTGGCCAATGGGCTTCTGCCATGGAATCGATTCTGCATCTTGACATACCCTGGAGAACTCTCCGTTCTCGACTAGTTTGCCTGGCTCCGGATGGAAGTGTGGAATATCTTTCATGTTTTGACAATTTAGAAATCATACTGCCTATCAAAGAGGTGAGGTGATTTGGAACAAGGATGATCAATTTTTTTTTCAAAGGCTCTGAACTTCATTTTGAATAATAGGCTGAACCTTCCATAGAGAGGCAGGCAGGACAAAATAGCATGCAGAGATAGAAGGGAAAATGATATTATTTCATTTAATTAAATTTAAGTATATTTATTTAAATATAGATATTAAATATAGTTACTGTGATGATACCCTTCATGTTTATGCATATGCAGTAAAAAAGGAAACTCAAACACATATGCTTATCATACCGATAAAAGCTGGTCTTGTTTTGTACGTTGCAATATTAAACATTCAATTATCAGTATTTAAATCAGTACATTTAACAATAGCAAAATGTGTGGATACATTAATATACAGTCCAAATTTTAAAGTGGTCTTTCAGTGGGTATATAATGGAATATAATGCTTATTCAAGTACATGTTGAGTTTTCAGACCATTGCAGGACTGACAGAAAATACATATTTTCTGTCCCTAATATGCTCAATAGGTTTTTCTCCCGTCACTTTAGAAATGATTAAAAATATTATTTGGATGGTCTTTAAATGACACAGTAGTGATCCTCAGTCTTGAGGCCTAGGTTGTACACCTTAATTTAGGAAATGGCCGAACAGACAGCATTGTTAAAATGCTTTATATAATACTATTAATTTTATTTAGAAACTTGAAGACACAATTGTGTAATGTGACTCTTAGCGTATGCATGAGAAAATAACTACTAGCATTACTAATTAATAGCATCTCGTTAGTTTCTTCCTTAAGATAATTTTCTTTTGAAATATGAACGATAAAAAAGTGGCAAGATTACCAGTGGATAATGCATATCTTCCTTGTAATTAAATTTTGAATTAAAATCCTTTAGAATTTAGATTCTAGATGTTGGATTTCCATGGAATAAATTGTATTTTAAAATATATGTTTTACAAGATATAAAATAGTTTATGGTATTGTGATTTCAACCATAAACTAGGTATTATATGATTTCTAATCTGTCTCATTCTCCCTCTCTTTCTCAATCTCTATCCTATTTTAGGTTCAACCATATTTGGTGGAAACTCTGTATAGATACAAAGCTGATTTGGAGATTATCTTTAATATGATTGACCAAGACCATTCTGGTATGTTAAAACTTTAGCTTTCTAAAAATAATGCCATAGGATCAGAATCAGAATAGAACTGGAAGAGACCTTGGAGGTCTCCGAGTCTAGACCCTTCATTAGGAAGTAAGGAAGTTTCTCCTTAATTCCAAGTTGCTTCTCTCCTTAATTAGTTTCCATCCATTGTTTCTTGTCCTGCCCTCTAGTGCTTTGCAAAATAAATTGAACCCCTCTCTTTGTGGCAACCTCTTAAATACTGGAATACTGTTATCATGTCCCCTCTAGGCCTTCTTTTCTCTAGACTAGCCAAACCCAAATCCTGCAACTGTTCTTCATGTGTTTTAGTCTCCAAGCCTTTAATTGTCTTAATTGCTCTTCTTTGTACTTTTTCCTAAATCTCAACATCTTTTTTGTAACATGGTAATCATAACTGGATGCAGTTCCACCTGTGGCCTTACTAAACCTTTATAAAGCAGTACTAATATTGCATGTGATTTTGATTCTGTGCCTCTATTTATACAACCCAGGATTGTATTAGCTTTTTGTCTGCTGATACACACTACTGATTCATGTTTAAATGATCATCCACTAGGACTCCAAAGTCCCTTTCACAGTTACTGTTTTTGAGCCAGGTTTCATCTAATCTGTACATGTACGTTTGGTTTTGTGCTGTTGGTCTGAGCTCCAAGCTTGGCAATTTGGTTGCAGATGTTTCAGCACTATTTGAGGAGACATTGTCAGTGCACTTTGAATTGTGCTCATCTGTCAAAACACTGATCTTTAAATAACTTTTTATATGATGCAAAATAGTATGGGTGTAGTTTGTTCGGCTACTTCTGAGTCATGGTCTGATTTCAGACTGTTTGACTGGCTGGCTGTTGGTACTGAAAAATAGTCTTCTGTGTGATGCAAAATAGCATTAGTCTATCAAATACATTTAGAATAGAATAGAATATAATTCTTTATTAGCCAAATGTCATTGGACACACAAGGAATTTGTCTTGGTGCAAATGCTCTCAGTATACATAAAAGAAAAGATTTCAACCACCTTTGGGTGTCCAAAGCTCAATGCCACTCATCATTGGGAGACCTTTGTTTTCAGAGAAGCATCCACATCTGAGTAAATATTCTGCCTATATTGAAACATACTTTCTTGAAGGGTTACAGACCACTACAGACCACCAATTAATCATCCAGCAGCATGGACAACAGCAAGACAGAGTGGTAAACACATGATCCAATTGATGATCACAGATACTCACAATCATCTCAACAAACATACAAATGCCTCACTGAGCAGAAGTTCTTATGGAATAATACCATTGGACCACAACTTATGCAAAGTTTGAACACAGCAGTCGATCACAGAACAACAAATACAGGATAAAAGAAGCATACTGCCCTGCAAAGCAAGCTATCCAGACTAACAGTTAATAACTCTCACAACAACAAACAAGCTTGGATTAAGAACCTATCCAACTGACAACTCAAAGTTGAGGAACAACAAGTCCTGATATAAAGGGACTCATCTTCAACCACATGATGCATCAACAGCAGAATTCCTAACAAGCCGAGAAAATGCCCTAAAATTGAAAGACCTTAACAAAGAAGCCCAACAACAAATATGCAAGAACAAAACTCCAGCATTTTTACAAAACAGGAACAACAGGCAATGAAATCCCCCAAAATTGATAACAATATTGTCATACTACCAACCAACAAATGTTGGATGATAGTCTTACTAGACATAGCTGACTACATAGAAAAGGCCAAGCAACTCCTACAGGACCCATCCACCTACAGATGCGTCAGCACTGACACAACTGTGAAGCTGACCAACAAGATCAATAAAACCCTAAAAAAACATTGCAAGAATTAAATCAAGTTACCAAAGAATGTCAAAGAATGAAAGCAACTGATTCAAACATAAGATTTATGGACTTAGGGACTTCTGAAAGTGAGCAAAGAAAACACCCCACTCAGACTGACTGTCTCACTCCCTGGCACACCCACTTACACCCTTCCGAAAGAAATGTGGAAATGCCTAATGTACCTAATTGATGATTCCCAATATTCTATAAACAATGCCATTCAATTCCTGACAATTCAAACACCTACCTATTGACAAAGACAAAATAATGATATCATTTGATGATCCTACATTATTTACTACCGTGTTTCTCCAACAATACGGCCTCTACCAATAGGAAGGCCCAGCATGATTTCTAGGCATGAGGTGAAATTAAGCCCCGCCCAAAATGTTAGGCCTATTTAACATGCTTTTCCCCACCATTTCTTCACATCGTTCATTAGAGCTATACGAGGTGAAGAGAAATGGGCAGGGAAGGGCAGGGGGGATGGGGAGAAAACTTGCCTTTAGGAGTGCCGTGCAGGTAGCCTAGGCCTAGAATACCCCGATAGCCGATAGAAGCCTCCTGAAGGCAGAGTCCCCAGCCTCTTCAGGGCGGTGGCAGGGCTACCCGTGCCCCTCGCCTTTAGGGCAAATCTCTTTTGGGTGATGGAAGCTCCAAGTGCGCCACCAGCCGACTTCGATCGGCCTCAGGGCGAGCGAGCGCGCATACACACACTCCCCTCGCCGCAAGGCTGCTTCTTTCGGCAGATGAAAGCTCCCCTTGAAGGCAGAGTCCCTAGCTGCTTCAGTGTGAGGCGTGGCTGCCCACGTTCCTCGCCTTTAGGCAAGTCTCTTTCAGATCGATGGAAGCTCCCCAATGCAGTCACCACAGCCACTTCGATTGGCTGGGAGAAGCGGCCTCAGGGCGAGCGCACACACACACCACACACACACACACACCACTCCCCTCACCACGGGCGCTGTCTACTGGCAGACGAAAGCTCCTGAAGGCAGAGTCCCCAGCTGCTTCGGGGCGAGGGCAGGGCTGCCCATGTCCCCTCACCTTTAGGCAGTCTCTTTTGGGCGATGGAAGCCCCCAAATGCAGTCACGCAGCCAATTCGAGTTGGCCGGTAGAAGCGCCGCGGGTGAGCACACACACACACACACACACACACACACACACACACTCCCCTTGCCCCGAGGCTGCTTCTACCGGCCTTGCGGCAAGGTACGTGTGTATGGACTTCTCAGGTGGGGGAGGAAATTAAGTCACCCCCGAAAAGATGGCCTGGCCATTTTTTTCAGGGGTCAAAAAAAAATAAGGCCCGGCCTTATTTTGTGAGAAACACGGTACATTATCAGTAGATCTGAAACTAGTAATCAACCTAATCAAAGCACACCTGGACAACACCACAGCCACCAAGAGAACCACTCATAACAGAAAGCATATGTGGACTCCTCCAACTATGCTTAACTACCTATTTCAGATTTGACGGAGAGATCTATGAACTGAAGGGATCACCAATGGGATCTCCTATATCTGGCCTAGTCACAGAAGTTATCATGCAAAATATTGAGGAAATTGTACTTCCACAAATAAATCCCAAGATATGGGTATGTTATATTGACAATACCTTTGTGATCATCAAATACAATCAGTCAAACCTACCAAGTGATCAATGTCTTCACAGATATCTGATTTACAACAGAAAACAAGAATGATAACGAATTGCCATTCCTTGATGTCCTTGTAACCAGAACCACGAATGGCCAACTTCTAACATCCGTACACAGGAAGGCAACACATACAGATCAAATCCTCAACCTCCACAGCAACCACCCAAAATGCCATAAACAAAGCTGCATCAGAACACTTTTTGGGAGAGCAAAATCCCATTGTAACACCAAAGAAACCAGATCAGCAGAACAAAAACACTTATATAAAGCTTTTGAGAGAAACGGATACCCACAAAACTTCATCCAGTGATGTCTACATACAATATAAACACTCAAAGTAATATAACAACTACAACACGAGCAACAACGACCAGATGAATCACTGTCCCTACATACAGAATAATTCAGAAATGACAGCAAAATTACTGCATCAACATGATCTCGTGGTAGCTCACAAACCAACCTCAACTCTTTGACAGACCCTGTGAAAACCAAAAGAGCAGACAGAAACTAACCAAAGATCAGGCATCATATATCAAATCCAGTGCAGCAACTGTGAAAAGAACGATGTTGGCCAAACAGGAAGAAAGTTATTAATCAGACTTCACAAATACTTCCTGGCTACCAAAATACATGACCCACTATCCCTCATGTCAGTCCACAAAGATTCAGAACTAACCAGGGCCACAGTTGTAATCCAGGCAAAATCAAGGAGAGAAAGAGAATTCCTTGAAGTCTGATTTTCCACCATTAAGTTAATAAACAGACACATCAATCCAGTCTACTAATCGCTGAGAATAAAAAAAAACTACATCAACTGTGATCCCAAAAATAGCATTTAAAATGAACAAACAGGCATCCCACTATGCAGCACAAAATAATAACCCATCAGTTCACAAGAAATCAGGCTACATCTCAATAGTAACAGCCAGCCAAACAATCTGAAATCAAATCACGATTAGAAGTAGATGAACAAACAACTCCCATACTAATTTGCATCACATAAAAAAATATTTAAAGGCCAAAGTTCTGACAGATGAGCACAATTCAAAGCACCTGATGATGTCTTCTTGAATGGTGACAAAACATTTACAACCAAATTGCAAAACTCGGAGGCTCAAATGAACAGTCCAACTACCAGTTGAGTCACTAACATTCAAATTCATTTGAACCTTTGGTTTTTTCTGCCCTGTAAAACCTTGCTTTTCTCCACATTAAATTTCATTTTGTTGGATAGGACCAGTTCAAGTCTGTCAAGATCTTTTTGGATCTTGTGCTTCTGATGTGTTATTCTTGCCAGCTTAGTGTCATCTGCAAATTTGATGAATTCCCCTTCTTTTCCCTCATCATCATTTATGAAGATATAAAGAGTACTGGATCTAAGAAACAACCTTGTAGTTTACTCTCCTCCATGTAGATGTAGTACCAGTATGGTTGACAGCCAAATACCAATACATCTGGTGGTGATGCTGTTTATCCCACATTTTTCTAGTTTACCAAGAAGTAGGTTGTGATCTGTTTTGTTGAATGCCTTGCTCAAATCTAAGTATACTATGTCCACAGCATTTTGCTAGTCTACTAATTTAGTAACTTTGTCAAAGAATTAAATAAGACTGGTTTGGCATGATCTTTGCTGGCTTTTAATTATAACTTTGTTTCTAGATGTTCACAGATCTGTTTTTTAATTATTTTTTCAGAATCTTCCCAGGTATTGATGTTAGGCAGATAGGTCTGTAGTTTCCTGTGTCTGTTTCCCCCCCCCCTTTTTTTTTTTCTGAAGATGGGAACCACATCAGTTCNCAGATAGGTCTGTAGTTTCCTGTGTCTGTTTCCCCCCCCCCTTTTTTTTTTTCTGAAGATGGGAACCACATCAGTTCATTCCCAGTCCTCTGGTAGGCCCCCAGGATTCCAAGCTTTTTAAAAAATATGATACAATGGTTCTGAGATAACATTTGCCAGCTCCTTCAGAACTCTGAAATGTAATCCATAAAGACCCAGTGTTTTATATTTATCAAGGTCAGACAGGTGTTTTCTTACTATTTTTTTGCTTATTTTAATTTTTATTTCTAGTCTGTCTTTTACCGGTATGTTTTTAGTAAGTTGGGTTATAGTTTCTTTTTGTGTGAAGACTGACGCAAAGAATGAGTTAAGCTGCTCTGCTTTCTCTTTACTGTCTATTACTTCCTTGCCATCTTCTCTCTTTTGTGGCTATTCCCTTGATGTTTTTCTTGCTATTTATATGTTGAAAGAAAATTTTTATAATCTTTGACTTTTGTTGGAAGTCTTTATTAATTCTGAACCTTTGCTTTCCTCACTTCATCTCACCACAAGCTGTCTCACCACTCCAGGAGGTTACTGCAAACTCCCATTCCCTCCCCACTAACCTGCTTTCCAGCTCTGTTCTCCTGTGCAGGGCAACAAAAGAAGACCCAGCCAACCAGCTGGGACTCGGGTGGCAGAGAATAGATGGGGGTGGGGCCAGTCAGAGGTGGTATTTGCCGGTTCTCCGAACTACTAAAAATTTCTGCTGCCGGTTCTCCAGAATTGGTCAGAACCTGCTGAATACCACCTCTGCTCTGCATAGCCCATTTTCAGCTGGCAGAGTGCTGCAGGAGGACTGGATTGGACTAGACTGCAGTTATGTGGCCTCAAGTGAGTGCCTGAACAAGCAACATCCTATGTTAATACTAGAGTTTAATGCCAGATTTTACATACTGTAGGTCCAATCAACAATCTATAATTGACAGCCATTTCTATTTACCATCCTGGAAATTTACCTCTGCTATTAGGTCTTGTAATATCATGTTATTTATACAAGTTTTCATTATTAGTTGAACAATAAAAATACAATAGTATAAATAGCTTTTCTGCCTGGGAAAAGCAATTTACTATTAAACAATGGGATATAAATTTAGAAATTTTAAAGTTTCGTGGAGTATGAAGAGTAAGTGATAAATGTTTACCAGTAATATCTGGTAGAAGAGATAGGAAAATAGTTATAGTAAAGAACTGTGGAAAGAAAGAAGGGGAAAAAATGCATTTTGTGCCTGTGTCAAATACCCACCCTGGCCATGCCCACCCTGACCATACCCACCCCCGGCCCTGAGGTCAAACAGAACCCTGATGAAATTGAGTTTGACACTCCTAAATTAGGGGAAGAGGGGCTTTTATTTATTAAGTTATCTTAAAATACTTTCAGTTGGCTTTTCTTCATTAAGAGCACTCAAATATTGAACTGAGGGATACGTGCAGCAGTTATTTCCACTTAATATGTGAAGTTAAATCACAATACATAACTAAAAATAGAGACAAGATGATAAATAAAATTTTAGTTGATTTTTCTAGTCACTTAATTCTTTTAAAGAGTAGTATTTCTTGATCATGTGATCCTACACTCTAAATAAAAGCTTATTAACATCTTCTTGCCAAATGCCTCTTTCTCTTTTCCCTCTTTGCAAGTTGGATTCCCAAAACAATATTAGCTTGTCGTGGAATCTATCCTGCACAGATGTTACATCAATGGTTCTTTACATCCTGGACCTTCTCTGAACAGCACCAATGTAATCTTTGTCCTGAGAGTCACATCTATTTCCTGTACTCATCCAGTCTTGGAGGTTACTGCCCAAAGCTATGAATCAGAATTTCTAGTACAACAATAATCCCTTACAATCCAATAAAAATAACAGGAAAAAACTTTTCAATAATTTGCAAAAACCAAACCAAGTCATGTTTTGAAGGGGAAGAATTCCATGTTATGATTACATGTACAACCTTCCCCCTCAGCCTTTCTGTTATGACATATTTTATTTCTGAAAGAAGATATTCTAGTCATTCACATGAATTATACAGATTCATATGAAGCTAACCTGCATTTCGGTAGGAAGGTAGGAAGATCCGTGGTGGTAGTGGTTGGCATGCATTACTACAGACTACTTCTGCTGACTGTTGGTTGCCAGCAGTTCAAGTCTTACCGGCTCAAGTTTGACTCAGCCTTCCATCCTTCTGAGGTCGGTAAAATGAGGAGCCTGATTGTTAGAGGCAACATGCTGACACTGTAAATCACTTGGGACAGCTGTAAAGCACTGTGAAACAGTATATAAGTCTAAGTGCTATTGCTACAGTGATAAGGTCCTATGCTTTTTATACTTTTAAATCTAAAACCAGCTTTTGAAATCACACTAGGCATAAACCAGTAATTTGTACAACTGATGTAGCTTCAAGTTCTACAAATTGTTTTTCAAATTTTCAAAAGTTCTTCAAATTGTTTTCTTCAGATTCCCCATTTCTAAGTGCATTCTCCTATAGAACGAAAATACAGTATATAGACCCTTTTTGTAAATTCACAGTGCTTTTTGTAACACCAGTTTCCCCTTTGTTTAGGCCTTATTTCTGCTGATGAATTCCGCCAAACATGGAAACTCTTCAATGCACATGTGAAGAATGATGTGAGTGATGAATCCATTGACAGTTTAGCTCGCACCATGGATTTTAATAAAGACGGTAGCATTGACTTCAATGAATTTCTGGAGGCTTTCCGTATAGTACATAAATTCAGTTACAATGATCAGCCTTCTTGAAGAACCAACTAGTTGGAGAAAACCCTTCTTTATATATTTAAGTTTTATAAAACATGGCAAATTTGTTAATGAGAAATAAAAATATAGACTGGTCAAGTGATTTAAACAATGTCATGTTTTAATTTTATTATTTTGAAACTCTTCTTCATAAATAGATTTTTCTTATACAAGTTGGAGAACATATTTATTGTTTTTCCTAAGCTGGTGTCTTCAAGATGTATTGGTTTTAAACTTCCATAATTCTTAGCACAAGCATTACTCATGCTGTTGAAATAATGTTTAGCAAGAGTTATGAACCATGGGTATCTTACCTGTATATTTTTCTGATGAGTCATAAATTGACATTGTATCATCTTCATACAGTTCTCCTTGTGTGTTCTTATGATATGATTTTTAAAAACAACTTATCATATTTATTTTATTGTATAAAATACAAAGAAAAGAAAATAGGAAATTAAGGGAGGGAAAGGAGCAGTGAAAAGGGGGTGCGAGGTACAAGGGGAAAGAGAAAAAGAAAGAAAAGAAGCATTGACTTCCAACTCTTAGCATAGTACAAGATAAACACACTCCAACCTCAACTTTTTGCTTTTACACATTAATATATAACTAGCCATTTCTATAACAACAAATCTTTCTAATCAACAAAACCAAAGTAAAAGTTTCATTTTTTTCCTTCACAGGCACAAATTCCAGAAGTGATATCCAAATAAGAACATATTTTCCTCTTTAAATCAAGTTAACCATTCCTGATTTATCTTCCTTGCTATAGAAATAATGTGCATTTTTATTTGTGCCGAGTAATCTTTGTGAATTGTCACCATTTTTATTTACAAAATTTATTTCAAATTCTTTGACCTTACTGAAAAAAGGGGAAAAAAACATTTTTCACCCTTTTTTCCCTTCAAAATACTAAACTTTTTTAAAAAATCACTTTTTTAAAAAAATCACAACTTTCCAATACATCTTTTTCTTTGACTTCTTAACATACAAAGTTTAAACTTCAGTATTGCATTTCGATCCCTCCCTCCCCCCTTATAGAATATTTTTTCTTTCATAAACATCCTTTTTAACAGATTTTTTATTTAAACTGGTACATCATTTTATTTACCTTTCTCTTAATACAAGTGCTCTCAAATACATTTTCAATATCTTTTGCTTACTTTAAGAATTATTTAAGTATTATATGTATGTAAAAAAAATACATTTTCAAAAATTTCATTTTCAAAAAATACAAAGCCCAAATTTTGGGTTAAACTTTTCTTTCAGTTGCACATATCAAGCAGAGAAAAATGCATCCCGATTCCTGTTAATTCATTAAGTTTAAGCTTATCTTCATGGAGTAAAATATTTTTCCTCTCTGGAAGTTTTATTAAAGATTTATAGGCCTTTCTTTTTATCATGAGATCCTCAACCTTGTTAATGTCCTTTAAGAAAAAGCCCAAAAATTTCTCTTTTTTCTTGACAGTCTTCTTTCAGTTGTGTTGAGAGGTTTACATTTGAACCATAGTAATGAAAGTTAATATCCAGGTCTTCCAAAAACTGATAAACTCCTCAGCATTTTCAGCTAATTGTGAAGTTGCCTCAGCAGTTTAGTAACATTTTCCACATGTTTGCATCTCAGAATTTGAGAGGATTTTTTATCATCAGAAAACAACTGGTCAACAAATTGGCATATTTTATTTAGAGACCTTTCAAATATATATCTAATACTTTGCTCCACCATCTTGGCTTCCTCTTTTAATAAAAATCAGAAGATTTTAGCCATCCACAGTTAAGATCAAGCTACCAGTTACTACAATAGTAAACTGAAATCACAACTTTCAATCTTTATCGGAGATCTCTCCCCAGGCATTTGTTGAGTTAGCCATGTTCTCTGGAAGTGGAATATGTGAAATTGAGAAACAACTGCGTATATGTTATAGAATAGCCAGAACTTATTTTAATTACAGAACATTGATGAGAAGAGGTGTGAAAGATTAGTAATTCCACAAGTATAAGCATTTTTTTTTTAACTACAGCTGTTTTCTAGTTTGATGTCAGAAATTACAAACATGTAATTTTTGCTGATCCAAATTTGGGCCTATCTAATAGTGTTCCAATATTTGAGGGGCTGCCAGAGAGAGGAAGGGGTCAAGCTATTTTCTAAAGCACCTGTAGGCCAGACAAGGATAAATGGATGGAAACTGAACAGGGAGAGATTTAACCTGAAAATAAGGAGAAACTTTCTGACAATGAACAATCAACCAATGGAAGAGCTTGCCCTCAGAAGTTGTGGGAACATCATCACTTGAAACTTTCAAGAAGAGATTGGACTGCCATTTGTCAGAAATGGCTTGGGTGGGTGGGGGATTGGACTAGATGACCTACAAGGTCCCTTCCAACTCTGATTATCTGTTAAGTAACTATAGGCACCATCAACAGTAGGAAGCCCTCAGGCAAAAAGTGATGGAAGATGAAAAGTAATCCTGTATGACTTTGGTTAATATTCTTTTAAATCCATCAACATCGTGTTATACCAAAAAAATTCATATTTCAATTGTAATTATACAACATTTCCCTTTTCTCCATTTCTTCACTGGATTTCTCCCTCCACTTTTTCTATACTATGTATATCTTATCACTTTTAATATGTCTTTTTTCCTGAATTAAGAAAACAGATGTAGATTTGGAAGCTGAAGAATTTCTCCAGCTCCTGCAAGCTACTGAGATGAACTCAACAGAGAGATCTACACACCCCAATTATCTTGCCACTTTAATTGCACTCAGCAGTAGAATCAATGCGTTGTTCAATTTGGCTTCCTGGAATTACTTCCTTAAACATTCAGTTTTTCCTTGGGTGCTTTTGTTTTTAAAAATGACTGTGGTTTTCATGCACCACAAGTAAATATATATTTTGCTCTTGAACTGTTATAATCTTCCTGAAAGAAGTCATTTCCGATAACCGGCTAAATAAATGAATGGAGGAAAGGGCCAACGAGAAGCTGGACCCTGCTATAAAGAAGAGGAGAGGGGAAGGGAAGGGAAGAGAGTAGAATAAGTTCTGAAGGCATGTGGTTGGGGGAAGAGTCACTTTCAGATCTTCAGGGGACAAATCATATGAATAGTATAGTTACTAGGAATATAGGGACTATACATATGGGTGATTACTTTTCCTCTTCAGCTCTGAAGATAGTCAAAGAGTTAATTTAAAAAAATGCTAATTTATATAGCCTGCAATCCTTTATTTTCTTTTGGCAATTCATTAAACCCTTTTAAAATAATTCATTTTAAAACACCATTTCTGGTATGTAGGTGCCCTCTAGCTGTTACAGACAGGGAAATGCCTGGATTTAAGATGATTCAGACTTAATTCATGAATTAATCGTTGGATCTTGTTGATGAAATTTTTTTTAATTGTTTCATAAATAATACACATTTCTACCTCTTTGTTGATACTTTATATGAATTCTATTGACTTTTAAAGCAAACTTTAATAATAGTCATATAATATGTGGAGCATACTGAAATACTTAATATTAAGTCCCATGTAATGGGTCCTTATATGATGCACCTTCTTGATTAAGCAAGCAAAGTTGTCATTAATATCTGGAGGGTAGATATCTGAGCACCACTTTCAGTTCCAAAATGGAAAAAAGAGAAATATAATAAATAATGTTTATACTTATTCTGTGAAAAAGGAATATTAGAGGCATTTCTGTAATTTTGGATCACATTTTAGTTTTGATTTCAAATGCTGCAGAAGCATTTTATGACATTACTACAACTGATGGCTGTCCAGCAGCGACAGAGGAAACACTGTCAGTAGTTGATATACTTATTATTTTACAGAATTATATAATAAGAATAGGAAGATACCTTGGATATCTTCTAGTCCAGGGGCATCAAACTCAATTTCATTGAGGGCCACATCAGGGTTGTGTTTGACCTCTGGGGGAGGGGGCAGGGCCAGGTGGGCAGGGCCAGCTCATTGTCACCCATGTTGGGGGCACCTGTGGTGGCCTAAGTGCTCTGCCAGTGAAAATGGAGTTCAGGAGGGCCACACATGGCCCTCTGAGTTCCATTTTCACTGGCAGAGAGTTGCAGGAAGCCATTGCAGCTGAAAACAGAGCTCGAGAGGGCAGCGCACAGCCCTCCCAAGCTCCATTTTCACTGGCAAAGAAACTGCAGCCTGGTCCTTCACTGTTTCCAAGGCAGCCCCATGGTCCGGATCCAGCCCGTAGGCCTTGAGTTTGAAACCCCTGTTCTAGTCCAACCCCCTGCTTAAGCAGGAGACCCTATACAATTCAGACAAATGGCTGTCCAATCTCTTCTTAAATGTCTTCTCCACTAGACATCCACTACAATCTCCACAACTTCTGGAGGCAAGCTATTAAACAAAACAGTTATACAGTTAAGTTCTGATTAAACTCTAAATATGTAGAGAATTATCTTTTCAAAGACAGCATGTTTTTGTGTGGCAAATTATTACAAGTAATAATGATAAACCATATATATATATATATATATATATGTATATATACTGTATGCTATTCAGCTTCCTTCGGGTATTAACCCACGTCATTGTAGTTGTGCTTTTAAAGTTGTAGCAACGTTTCGGCAGAATCTCNTAGTTGTGCTTTTAAAGTTGTAGCAACGTTTCGGCAGAATCTCATCTGCCATCATCAGGCTTCTGTATTGAGTTCGTCGTCATAAATTTATTCAATGAACTTTACTTTCACAGGCTTTATAGCACATGGGTTTAAGGCTAGCTTTCTCCTACATTTAGCTTTTATGTGATTATTTCATTGTAAAATATGCATGTGAAACTGAAGTATCACTATCCAGCAGCCCATGGATCTGATTATGCAAGCTCAAGGCCAATAAAATTGTGGTAAAACAGACTGTTTAATATTCATGCTATTTTTTTATTCTGGAATTGCTATGATGAAAATGTGCATCCTTTATTATCAATAAATCCATTCGTTTTTATGTTGAAATCATGAATCCATATCATCTTTCTTCTCAACATTAACTCCTCCTCCCGCAATACCCAATACTTTTAAAGTAAATTGAGAATGAAACTTATTTTATTTCAATTATTAGAATGACAGTCTATGACATTGGTTCCCAAACTTTTTCAGTCCACCGCCCCCTTGGTGCTACAAACTCATGCTCAATGCCCCCCACCCAGGGGCGGGATTCAAATTTATGTGGGCATGGCCTAATTTGAGGGTGTGGTTTGCTGGTAACGTGACTGGGTGGGTGGGCTTTCTTGTCACATGACTGGGTGGACGTAGCTTGCTGGTCACATGACTGGGTGGACATGGTTTAGTGACTGGCAAATACAAGTGGTCCGAACTTAATGGCCGGTTGCTTAGCAAGTGTTCTAATTTATGACTACAACCCACAGAAGTGGCTCAGGTAGCGCAGCTCATCCAGGATGGCAAATCAATGTGGGATGTGGCAAGAAGGTTTGCTGTGTCTGTCAGCATAGTGTCCAGAGCATGGAGGTGCCACCAGGAGACAGGCCAGTACATCAGGAGACGTGGAGGAGGCTGTAGGAGGGCAACAACCCAGCATCAAGACCGCTACCTCCACCTTTGTGCAAGGAGGGACAGGAGGAGCACTGCCAGAGTCCGCAAAATGACCTCCAGTGGGCCATAAATGTGCATGTGGCTGCTCAAACGGTCAGAAACAGACTCCATGAGGGCAGTATGAGGGCCTTGACGTCCACAGGTGGGGGTTTGTGCTGATAGCCCAATACCGTGTAAATTAAAAATGTTGTTTCCACAAAGTGATAATTAACATTTAACTATATTTAATCCTGCTTCTTTCATTACATATTATCTTTTGATATAAAACCATGCTTTAAATGCTCAATGATGATCACATTATTAATCATTTCCCCCATCCATTCAAGTTTTAGAATGTTAGAAAACTCAAAACAATGCTAGACCAACGTGTGGCTGGAGTGTGTCAGCAGTTCCTGCAGACGAGGCATTGATGCTATGGACTGGCCTGCCCCGTTCCCAGACCTGAATCCAATTTGAGCACATCTGGGACCATCATGTCTCACTCCATCCACCAATGCCACTTGTACCAGACTGTCCAGGAAATTGGGGGATGCTTTAGTCCAGGTGTGGGAGATCCCTCAGACCATCCATCACCTCATCAGGAACATGCCCAGGCATTGTAGGCAGTGACAGGCACGTGGAGGCCACACACACTTACCGAGCCTCATTTTGACTTGTTTTAAGGACATTACGTCAAAGTTGATCAGCCTGTAGTGTTTTTATTCCACTTAATTTTGAGTGGCAACTCCAATCCAGACTCATGGGTTTTTAAATTGATTTCCATTGATAATTTTTGTGATTGTGTTGTTAGCACATTTAACTATGTAATGAACAAAGTCTTTAATAAGAATATTTCATTCATTCATTCAGATCTAGGATGTCTTATTTTTGTGTTCCCTTTATTTTTTTGAGCAGTGTACTTTTCCCCAATGTATTACAGTGCCAATTATGAAGGCAAAACCAAAATGTATTGGTAAATTACAAGAACACAAACACACACACACTCCCTTCTAACCCTGCTGGAGCAGGTGATTGGATAGATACCACATCTTTCTCCCCCCTCCCTTCCTCTTTATTTCTTTTTCTTTCTGTCCCTTCCTTCCATCGCCCCTCTTTCTTTGTCCCTTTTTCTTTCTTTCTTTCTTTCTTTCTTTCTTTCTTTCTTTCTTTTTCTTTTTCCTTCTCTTTCTTTCTTCCTCTTTCCTTTTCCCAGACTCACCCCATTGACTTCATACACCGCTCCATTTGGACTTGCTTGGGCAGGTGACTCTGGTGCAAGGGGCTCAATGGGGTAGACCTGCAGGGCCTCGCCCCAAACGCAGTGGCGGCGGGATGTTTGAAAAGGACAGCAAAGCCACTCTGGCTTTGCTCTCCTTTCCCAATGCTGCATTTGGGGGTGAGGCCCCCAGGATCACCCCATTGAGCTCCTTGCACCAGAGTGTTCAAGTCAATGAGGTGATCCTGCAGGGCCTCGCCTTGAATGCAACAGTGGCAGGATTTTTACTCACCTCTGCCGCTCACCTTCAGTGCCCCCCTGCCGCCTCCTAGTGCCCCCCTCCCGGCACCCTTGCCTCTCAGTGCCTCCTTAAGGCATTCCACTGCCCCCCAGGGGTGGTACTGTCCACTTTGGGAACCACTGGTATATGGTTTTGCATTGGTAAATTTATTGAAGCAAAGACATTTACAGGTTGTGCACCAGATACACCCTTTCCCAGACCAATGGTCCCTACTCACAGTCACTGATGCTCTAGTCACTTCCCATTTTAATTATTGCAACACGCTCTACATGGGGGTGCCTGTGAAGAACAACTGGAAACTCCAGTTGGTGCAATATAGAGTGGGCCACATGGTTTTGTGCAGATCCCAGTGTGTACGTTTCACCTCTCCTGCGGGAGCTACATTGGTTGCCAATTTGCTTCCGGATGCAATTCAA
Organism: Laticauda laticaudata; assembly: GCA_004320025.1. Taxonomy (NCBI): domain Eukaryota; kingdom Metazoa; phylum Chordata; class Lepidosauria; order Squamata; family Elapidae; genus Laticauda; species Laticauda laticaudata. The sequence goes on along the minus strand of BHFT01002776.1, from coordinate 61,728 downwards.
GGTGCTGGTTGTTACTTTTAAAGCCCTTCATGGCTTGGAACCAGATTTTCTGAGAGAATGTCTCTTGCCAGTCACATCTACCCAACCCATCAGAGAGGGGGGACAGGGAATGCTGCGAGTCCCATCCCTGAGGGAGATACACCTGGTGGGACCCAGAAGAAGGACCTTCTCCATGGTGACTCCCTCTCTCTGGAACATCATTTCCTCAAAGATTAGAATGGTCCTTTCTCTAATACTCTTCTGGAAGGCACTGAAGACCTGGTTCTGCCAGCAGGCTGGGGACCCAGAGTGGGATGGAGCCCATCAAATGACTCATGTGATCTGCTATCATTGGGGCAGGGTGGGTGGGAGTTGGGGTGATTTTTTCCCCCAGATTTTGTTCTATTGGACTTCAATTTACTTGATTGTTTTTATTAGTTGTTATTGTTTTTTTGTTTTAAATATGGTTTTACATTCTGTAAGCTGCCTCAAGTTGTCATAGGTTAAGAGGTGGCAATATAAATTGAATAAAATAAATAAATAAATACATTTATGGTTAATTTTCACATGCATAGAGAGGAAATCAATGACTGATGAATTCTTCATTATGTTTTGGGATATATCCCAGAAACTGAAGCGAGGCTAGAAATGATGGGAAAAACAAAAACCATTCAGAGATAATCAAAGAAATTATATTTAGATGCCATAAAGTATTCTATACTGTACTCAAAAATAAAGTATATTTCTCTATTTCTAATTAGATGAGGCAAGATTTACGTGTAAATTAAAAATGTTGTTTCCACAAAGTGATAATTAACATTAACATATTTAATCCTGCTTCTTTCATTACATATTATCTTTGATATAAAACCATGCTTAAATGCTCAATGATGATACATTATTAATCATTTCCCCCCTCCATTCAAGTTTTAGAATGTTAGAAACTCAAACATGCAACAATCTGACACTGTGGAGTTTCATAGGATGTTTTATTATAAATACAGAAGAAACATGTAACAAAAAGAAAAAAGACAATTAACATCCAACTGTCTTTCCAGCTGTCACTATAATGCTGACCCATTATTTATATCAATAACTTTTTCCCCAGATATATTTTCTGACTTTAAATAAATACTTAATATTTTAGCACAAACATGTTGATATAGTATTCAGTACTGAACACAAGTGCAAAAGCATGCCTGAACTGGTATTACAACTGTAAGTCATACAAGATACCACTTGCTATAATGCCTTTAGCATTAATTTTCTTCTCTCATTGCTTATTACTACTCATTACTTATTGCAATGCTGAAATAGTAGCAAAACAAGTATAGCAAAACACTTATTCAAAATTAGTGGACTAAAATTCTTTGTCAGTCCTATAATAGGTTTTTGCATTTCAGACATTTGCTCCATATTGGTTTTTTTCTTTTAAATGTAGGATAAAATAAATATGAATGTGTGTCAATGTTTTATTACCTCTGGAAACTAAATTCCAGCTGATCCTGCCAACATGCTAATGTGTTGGTGTAGATTTTAGATGTTTTTTGTTTCATTATGCTTCAAGTAAGTCTGTAGTTAATAATTTATTGTGGAACAACTTTACTTATTTTTCAGTCTATGCAGATATCTGACAACCAGACAAGCCAGTTGCCTAAAAACAGATTAGAAATAAAAGAATTGAACGGCAGCATTTAAAAAATACAAATGCATTATAGACAGATCCTTCTTGTGATGGTGTAGATGCATACTCTCAAATAGCCTGAGGATAGATGTACTCATCTTGAAAAACAGCCTTCACTTCTCCATAGTTACTATTTATTTTTAAAGTTAGACAACTATATTACAGCAGGAAGAAAGCAAAATGCTGCCTGATTTATTGGCAAGTGCTGTGTACATCATTCCAAACACCAGGTCTGACTCTGAAATTTAAGTGATGGAGGACAGAGCTATGGATTGGTATGCTTCTCAACATGTGTAGGAAAATGGCTTAAGCCAGTGCTACCAAACACTTGCAGATGAATCCGAAATTGTGAAAATGATCAAGGTCAATTGATGGTCAAGAATGTATGCTGTTCCCAAACTCTTTACATGGAAAAAGTGTATTTTCTTTTTCTCATATAAGTGAGGCTGTGAAAAATTATAAAGGACAATTCACAATCAGGTTTAATGGTATATACCACTCTCTTGGCAATATGTATCCTTATTTTACTTTTCTATTGATCTGTCTTTGTTCCATATGCAGATCTTCCGAAACTTGAAGGCAGACGTGATAAGTTCCTCTCTTACGTCATTTCAGTCAGTACATTTTAACCAGGGGTGGGATTCAAATTTTTTAACTGGTTCTGTGGGCATGGCTTAGTTGGTGGGTGTGGCTTGGTGGTCATGTTATTGGCTGGGTGTGGCCAACTCAANCAGTGCCATTGTAACTTTGAATGGTCACTTCACACAAGCAAAGTACCAGCAAAAGACGGAAAGAAAACTCCAGAGAGGTTCCTGAAACAAGAAGTCTAGTCCTTCCAAGAATGTAATAAGGGTTAACGGAGAGGCAGTTTCTGTAAGCAACACCAGAATGTTTCCTTCTTGCCTTCCTTACAGGATTAGGCCAGTCATTTCTTCTAACAACTAGTTCTCTGAACTGCTTAGAATGTTATAACAACCGGTTCTAGCAAATAGGTGCCAACTGGTAAAATCCCACCCCGACTTTAACTAATGCAGTATTATTATTTGATGATACAAAAACCTCGACATTAATGAGTTAAACTTAAGAACAAAGATTAGTAAGCCAGTGGCTGAAAACAAGTATCTTCATATAAATTATCCAAGAGAAATGATTATCCTGAGATAAGCTTAAAAGTAAAGTGCTGTATTAAATATGCCAATACGCTTGAAAGAGAACATAATTACCAGAAGTGTAGCTTTCAGCTTTTAAAAGGAGCAGATTGCAGGACAGCAGGAAAGAACTGTAATTTGGCATTTATTTCATTGTAATTTGAACCAAGGAGATTGATTTTGCTAATAACAGGATTATCTCATATTGAGAGGTAGAGGCATACAAGATATGTAATTTAATTATAAATAATCAAATATTCAAAATATGAAAAGCTTTTACTACCTCCAATTTAATAAATGTTTCTTTTATAGTAGGGAGTAATAAAATTCTGCTAATTCTTGCTTGTGATGCTCTTGTATAGGAAACCTAAGGTAGAAGAGTTCAACTGTAAATGGTCTGTTCAACACAATATACAGTAGTGTGATTACTGTCATGAGCTTTACATGGGACTGCCCTTGAAAAGTATCCAGAAGCTTCCACTGGTACAGCATGTAATGCAATAGACTGTTTTGCTTGCTCCCAGAAGAGCATATATCACACCTCTACTTCATAAATGCATTTGTTGCCAATCTTTTCGGGGTCCAACTCAAAGTGTTAGTTTTAACTGCCCCTTCATTGCAGGATGCTGAATTATGAGCAGCCACTCTTCCCAATTATGTCAATCAGTCTAATTAGATCTGGCAGAGAAGGCATATTGCAGAGACCTACATTTAATGCATTCTCTGCCATGGTGCTCTCCCTACAGAACATTCTTCCCTTTCAGGTTAACCTCAGGTTAGCTCCATCCCGTTTATTTTGCAAGACCTGAAGAGCTGTTTATGTCACCAGGCCTTACGATCCCAAGGAATCAAAGCCATTTTAGATGTCTCCATTGTGGTTGATCTTTTTAGTTTCTCTGAGTGGTTTGTATATATTTTTATAGTGCCTTTCATTTTTAATATTTATTATGTTTTTTAAAATATTTGTTACTTTATTGATTGTTGTACACAATCCATTGTTGCTTCTTGTTAAATAGGCAACCATATAAATATGATGAATAAATATAAATATTGACTGTACTCTTACGATATATACATTTGAAAGCACAAAATTTCACTCTTTTTTATTACATAATCCATGAACAAAATAACTTAATACACACTGTCAAATCACATCGATAATCAGAAGACACAGGGTCCTTTCATAAGCACTATTATGACCTATTAACTGGCTTTTCTTATTAAAGGAGCTTCAGTTCTTTAAGCAAAAATGCAGCATTTCTTCCAGTTTAGACATACTGTATATTTCTGGAGATAATTATTGATTTTTGTTTATTATTTTTGTCAGAAGTTGCAATATTTTAGTCTGGTTGGTTAATAACTGTTGTATTACAAGAAAGTGATCATTGCTCCCAATAGTCGTCTGGTTTGATGAGGAATCTTTCCCTTCCTCTGCAATTTCATGTATCTTTTGAATGATTATTCAGGAGACCAAAGAACTTACCTGGACAGGAAAACAAGTACCACAAACAGGGCACGTAGGGGAAAGTTCATTAGTTCATTATCTCTCCTAATGAGAAACTCCCACTAGATTCCCTATGACTTCTGTGCTCAGAAACAAAATAGTGCACTCATGCTTGTACTTTATAGGGCCAGTTAAGTTCTTGATCTTCTAGCACACTCTATCAGCAGTACATTCTGCCCAGTTGTCTGTCCTTTAGATAGTAAAATCCATTCCTGAGTGTTATAGATATTAAGAAATGACATCAATTGTTTTTCCTACCTCTTTTCCAATACATTCTGAAGTAGAGATTGTTTCACTTGAAAACTTCTAGCATTTGTGGGTACATAGGTTTACTTCAAGTTTACATAAGATTACTTTATGGATCACTGCCTTGGGGCGGCAAAGGGGCTGGGGTAGTTCAATTAAGCTATGAGCTATGCTGTGCAGGGCCACCCAAGATGGACAGTTCATAACAGAGAGCTCTGACAAAATGTGATCCACTGGAGAAATGGTAGTACCTTTGCCATGAAAACCCCATGGATGGTACCAAAAGGCAAAAAGATATGTTGCTGGAAAATGAGCCCCTCAGGTTAGAGGTGTCCAATATGCTACTGGGAAGAGAAGAGGGTTAGTACTACTAGCGCCAGAAAAAATAAAGCGCCAGAGTCAAAGTCAAAAGGACACTCAGCTGTAGATGTATCTGATGGTGAAAGGATAGTCTGATGTTGTAAAAGATCTATACTCCATAGGACCTGGAATGTAAGATCCATGAATCAAGGCAAGCTGGACATGGTCAAACAAGAGATGACAAGACTGAACATCGAAATCTTAGGAATCAGCGAACTAAAATGGACAGGAATGGGTGAATTTAATTCAGATGACCATCAGGTATACTACCGTGGGCAAGAATCCTTCAGAAGAAATGGAGTAGCCTTCATAGTCAATAAAAGAGTAGGAAAAGTAGTACTGGGATACAATCCCCAAAATGACAGAATGATTTCAGTTTGAATCCAAGGCAAACCATTCAACATCACAGTAGTCAAGTCTATGACCCAACTACTGGTGCTGAAGAGAATGAAGTTGTCAGGGTCCATGAAGCCCTACAGCACCTTCTAAAATTAACACCAAAAATTATGTCCTTGTCATCATAGGGGATTGGAATGCTAAAGTAAGAAACCAAAAGATAACCAGAATAACAGGCAAGTTTGGCCTTGGAGTACAAAATGAAGCAGGCTGGTAGAATTTTGTCAAGAGAATACAATGGTCATAGCAAACACTCTTTTCCAACAACATGGACATCAACAGACGGTCAATACAGAAATCAAACTGACTATGTGCTCTGCAGCCAAAGATGGAGAAGCTCTATGCAGTCAGTAAAAACAAGGCCAGAGCTGACTGTGGCTCAGATCATGAACTTCTTGTTGCAAAATTTAGGCTTAAATTGAAGAAAGTAAGGGAAAGCGTTAGTCTATTCAGATATGAACTAAATCATATCCCTGATGGATATACAGTAGAGGTAACAAATAGATTTAAGGAATTAGATCTGAAAGACAGAGTGCCTAAAGAACTATAGTCAGAGGGTCACAACACTGTACAAGAGATAACAACTAAAACCACCCCAAAGAAAAAAAAATGCAAGAAAGCAAAATGGCTGTTTGAGGAAGCTTTACAAATAGCTGAGGAAAGAAGGGAAAGAAGGGAAGAAGGAAGAAAGATACACTCAATTGAATGCAGAATTCTAGAGAATAGCTAGTAGAGATAAGAATGCCTTCTTAAATGAACAGTGCAAAGGAATAGAAGAAAACAATAGAATAGGGAGGACCAGAGATCTCTTCAAGAAAATTGGAGATTTGAAGGGAATGTTTCATGCAAAGATAGGCATGATAAAGGACCCAAATTGGCAGGGACCTAGCAGAGACAGAAGAGATTAAGAATAGGTAGCAAAACTACACAGAAGAACTATACAAGAATGAGCTAAAACATGCCTAATGAACGTGCATGGCGGTGGTCCACATACCTCCAGGCCTGACAACGCCTGGAATGTGGAAGTCAATGGCCTGTGGTAGTCGTAGACAGAACATCAAAACTTAGTCGGTAATGAGTGTACAACATTCCAGATAGTTGCCAGACAAAACCATTTGGAAAAACTCGACACAGCTACCAAGGGATTGGAAAAAGGTCTAGTATTGCAATTCCAAGGCAAGGCATGCCAAAGAATGTGTGCTCTAAAGAGCGGCATCACTCCCGAAGATTGTACAAACCACTACCTTCCACAGGCGTAGAGTCATAAGGATTCCTGCCTCATAAATCCGACAAGCTAGGACCCGAGAACTACCAGAAGTACAGGCAGGATTGAGGGGCAGATGGAACTAGAGATCAAATTCGCCAACAGTATTGCTTGGATCATGGAGGAAAGCTTAAGGGCAGTCCAGCAAAACATTCTACTTCTGCTTCACTACTATGCTAAAGCCTTGATTGTGGGATTCACACAAATTGTGGCAAGTTCTAAAGAGATGGGGTACCAGACCATTTTATTTCTCCTTTGAAACAGTCTATGTGGTGGTCAAGAAGCCAACAGTAAGAACTGACAATGGACCACATGATGTGGTTCAAATTGAGAAAGGAATTTGGCAAGGTGTATAATCTGTCCCATGTGTTTATTCATTTATATGCAAGGGCAACATGCAATGAAAAAGCGGGCTAGATGAATCACAAGGTGATTTAAGAATGCCAGGAGACAAATCACAACTTCAGATAGCAGATGATACAGAGTTTCTAATGGCAGAAGAGAGAAGAGGAACCTAGAGAAGCTCTTGTATATGCGGTGAGGAAAGGAGACTTGAAACTCAACATTAAGAAAACTAAGATCATGGCATCTGGCCCTTTCAATTCCTGGCAAATAGATGGGGAAGAAATTGAGGTTGTGACAGATTTTATTTTCCTGGGCTCCAAGATCACTGATGGGGACTACAGCAAGAAATTAAAGATAGGGACTACAGCAAGAAATTAAACGATGCTTGCTCACGGGGAGGAAAGCTATGGCAAATCTAGACAGCATACTAAAAAACAGACAGTACCCTGCCAACAAAAGTGCATATAGTTAAGGCTATGGTTTTCCCAGTTGCAATGTATGGCTGTGAAAGTTGGACCATAAGGAAGGCTGAGAGCCAAAGAATTGAGGCCTTTGAACTATGGTGCTGGAAAAGACTTCTGCAAGTCCCTTGAACTGCAAGGCAATCAAACCAGTCAATCCTAGAGGAGATCAACCTTGATTGCTCTTTCGAAGGCCAGATCCTGAAGATGAAATTCAAATACTCTGGCCACCTATTGAAAAGGAAGGACTCACTGGAGAAGAACCTAATGCTGGGAAAGATTGAGGGCAAAAGAAGAAGGGAACAGCAGAGCATGTGGTGGCAGGATAGAGTCACTGAAGCAGTCAGCATGAGCTTAAATAGACTTCAGGGGATGGTAGAGGACAGGAAGGCGGGAGGAACATTGCCCTTGGGGTTGTGGTGGGTTGGACACAACTTTGCGACTAACAACAACAGGTTTACTTATGTTGAAACATCCAAGAGAAATAAATCTACTTTGTGAATATCTAAGATGTACAAACAATATGCTTTCTAATGAAAAATATCCTTATAAATTAATTTCTCTTATCTTCCTATGGCAGGATTTACAAGAATTCTTTTCCTCTTAATTATTAAATAGCTTTTCTCCATTTCTCTGGGTCATTTTATTTTTGAATTGCCACACAATTAAGTTACATGGATATAATTCTACAGCAAATTACAGTGGTATATACACAATGCATTTGCAAACTCCCTGCATTCTGCCTCTGGATCAAACATCCTTGGGAACATACTGGAAAAATAATAAAAAACAGGTCTGTGAACATCTAGAAACAAAGTTATAACTAGTAACCAGCATAGGTTTATTAAAACCAAACCAATCTTATTTCATTCTTTGACTAAATTAGTAGACCAGTGAAATGCTGTGGACATAATATACTTAGACTTCAGCAAGGCATTCAACAATGTACACCACAACTACTTCTTGATAAGCTAGAAAAATGTAGGAATAGACAGCATCACCATCAGATGGATCTGTAACTGGCTGACAAACTGTACTCAACAAATAATCCTTAATGGTTACTACATCAATATGAAGGGAAATAACCAGTGGGGTACCACAAGATTCCTTCTTAGGCCCAGTACTCTTCGATATCTTCATAAATGACTTAGATGAGAGAATAGAAGGGGAATTCATCAAATATGCAGATGACACTAAACTGACAAAAATAGCTAACACCCCAGAAGACAAGCTGAAGATCCAAAAAGATCTTGACAGAACAATGGGATCTATCCAACAAAATGAAATTTAATGTGGAGAAAAGGACTAGGGTTAACATGATAGCAGTATTCCAGTACTTGAGGGGCTGCCACAAAGAAGAGGGCATGAACTTATTTTCCAAAGAACTAGAAGGCAAGACAAGAAACAATGGATGGAAACTAATCAAGGAGAGAAGCAATCTTGAATTAAGGAGAAACTTCCTAACAGTGAGGACAAGTAACCAGTGGAACAATCTGCCTTCAGAAGTTGTAGGTGTTTCATCACTGGATGACTTTAAGAAAAGACTAGACAACCACCTATCTGAAATGGTATAACAGGAGGTTGGACTTCCAAGGTCTCTTCAAGCTCTATTCTGATTGAAAAATTGAACTTGAAAATAATGTCAGTGGGTTCCATTCAGTTGGCTTCAGTTTTATTTACAACTTCAGCATAAATAAAAATAGTAAAACATTTCATTCTGAATTATGAATAGCAGTCCAAATGTTGCTTATGCCAACTTGCTTTAAAGTGTAACTTTATTCCATGAGACGCTATTTAAAAATACAAAACTAACAGTGCAGTTATTTCAACATGTTCCTCATACTTCAGCTAATAGTGGTAGTCTTATAAGTAATTTCTTTTTACTAACAATGAATTAGTATGTTCAGCAACTGTAACTTAGTTCATTTGACATTTTTCTTTGCTATTATTACATATGGAATTTTAAAAGTCCCACAATGGTGGGAAATGTGTAAAGATCAGAAAAAATGAGTGATCCAGATATTGTTTTGGACAGCAGGAACAGGCAAACATATTTGGCAACACTTAGTAGTTAAATAAACATTATATATAGCAGTAATTTAGTTGCTGGACTTTATTTTATATATAAAAGACCTGTCCATGCTTGTAACAATTTCCTGGTGTTACTTTTATATCATATGCAACCTGCCAAGGACTTTTCTGAGGCTTAATCTGAAATCTTCCTACACACACATGGAAGCTATCTGAGGAACAATTTCAACCATCTTTAAGATCTCCCTCCATACAAAAAATTGAAAACATAGCACTTCAACAGTTATCCTCCCAGTTTACAATATGTGAAGAAACAATCAGTAGAATCAGCCAAGCATTCCCAGAAGGCTGTTTACTCTCTCTTCAAGATTTTCAGAAATAGTTTGCCATTGCCTCCTTTCTAGGGCTGTGAGTGACCAGCCCAAGGTCACCCAGTTAGGTTCATGCCTAAGGCAGGACTAGTACTCATGATCTGCCAATAAACTTTAATAACCGATACATGTTAAAGCATACATTAGCTGTTCAGCTAATGATCAGATGGAGGCAGATGTTCTACCCATTAGTTTGCTGGCTAAAAATGTTTCCTTTTTCACTGCATTATCTTTTATGCTTTACTCTCTTTCACTGCTTCACTGCTTTCACTCTCAAACTGTTAAACATCCATTTTCGTCTTTATACTACTCTTCTCCATGAAATATTTCCTATTAATTTCAGCTTAGATTCATGCTAGCTTTAATAGTACTCCTCCTCTTTATAAATGAAGAATAGGAGTAATTTTATTATGACAAATGAAGTGCTTATAACAATTACAGTCTACTATTGTTATGCTTAAATTTAACCAACAATACAAAATTCAAAACCTGAAGCAGATTTATATATGTCTGTGTGTGTGCACATGTGAACGTTAGAAAGCTACTTCTCTCTCTTGAAATTAAACTTAGCTTTTTTCCCCCTGCACCAATAAGACAAGGATTAATTGCAGGTACCTGAGCCCAAGATGATCCAGACAATGCTCTGCAGGAGATATGCATAGAATTGTGCCTTTAATCTTGCTCCCAGGCTGAGGCCTTATGTTAATAGTAAAATGATGCAGGTAATGCTGAGGTAGCATAAGGAGCTACAGGGAAGCCTTTCTCAGCAGTCTCCAGGATGTATTGAGATTCAACTTTCAGAAGTCTTAGCCACTGAGGACTCAAAATTTATGATTATAAGAAAAATCCTGTAGGAATGGATCTTGTATTTTGGACAGTTTACTGCATCAGGCAGCCTGTGCTTGGAAGAAATTCATGGAGATAACTAGCTACTGCCTTTGTTAGATAAGTCATGGTTCCATAAGCACCACTTGGAGCACTGTCATAGAAAAAGTAGCAGATACCTGTGCCTGAATCTTGTTCTAAGAAGCCATCAGCTGCTCCGAGGGATTTCTGGAGAAAAAAGTGAAGAGAAAGAGGTATATAAATACAAAACAATCCTCACTTAAAGAATGGTCAAATAACCAAAAACATTATTTTTGAGAATAGGAATTCATCAGCTTTAATTTCCAAAGGGGCTGCTCCTCAATCTTGAATAAGCTGCTAAGACCCATATGCAGGTGGATTTATTTTATAAGGGTCAGTCATACTTTCCTTCCAATTCTACAGTATGTTGTCAATTGGGAGTGGTGTCAAAGTCAATATGAGTTCCATCAAGTGCTGGAAGCTACTGCAAGGCAAAACATGAGTCATGCACTTTAAAATAGCAAGAGAGAATACTGCAGCAATACTCAGCGAACACCAAGAGTATAAATAGAGTCCTCTAACCTCCACGCAAATTTTTATCAGCCAGCTGTACCTACAGGCTGTGTTACTTGCAGGCAGGCAGGAGAAAATAACGAAAAGGATTATGTGACCCGTGTCTCCATTGCCACTAACAGCACTAGTCCTAAATCCTATAAGAGTCTTTCTGCATTTCAGTCATTAAAATATATTCTTTCCACCCATTCCCGTGATTCAGCCTCTAGTGTATTTGCTCTCCCAAGTGACCAGATCTCTTGAAAGCATTATCAAGGAATAAATAACAAGGGGGCTTTATACCTGCACTGCCCAAGATAGCTGGACTTCTTCCTTAACTATATTTACCCCACTGGTCAGCACTAGGCAGGTACAAGGTTTTTGACTGGAGTGGCCACCTCTGCTTTGCCTTTTTTGCAACTAGTTGGTCTTGAGTTTGCCTGGTGGTAATAGCAATTCACTGCCCAGCATTTAAAGCAGTGATTTTTAATTTTAATTTTTAAATTAAACTGATAATCTAATGCAGGGCTGTCATATTCAGTTTAATTGGGGCCATATCAGGATTGGGTTTGACCTTGGGGGGCTGAGGTGGGCATGGCCAGCTCAATGATACTTGTGTTGGGGGCGCCTGTGATGGCCTGAGTGCTCTGCCAGTGAAAACAGACTCTCCTGAGTTCTGCCAGCGCATGCAGCCCCCCCTGAGCTCTGTTTTCACTGGCAGAGGGTTGCAGGAGGCCATAGTAGCCGAAAACAGAGATCTGGAGCCTGTTTTCATTGGCAGAAGCACCACAGGTCAGATCTAAGCACCCTATGGACCAGATCCAGCCTCTGGACCTTGAGTTTGACACCCCTGAGCTAGTGTGGAGCAGAGAACGGCGTGGTGGATAAGTGGTGAAGTTGATCGTTTCCCACTTGGAAGGTTGAGAGTTCAATCCTAGGCAGCAGTAGATATTTCTCTTTAACGGTACAAATTAACTGCTGCACAATCCATGCAGGTGTCAGGAAGGGCATCCAGTCAGTAAACGCTCAGCTTCATTAATTCACCTGATTATCCCAAATTAAAGGATTACAAGGTCATAAAAAGAAAAAAGACCTAGTGCAGACAGGTGGAATAACAAAAATACTGTAGAATATGACTGATAAGAAATTCATGTATTATTTGATTATAATAAAAATAGTCAGTGAAACTCAGGCTGAAGAATGAAGGAATAAATCTGCATACAGAGGTTTTTTATTCTTTTTCAGAAATCACATCAATAGAAGGAAAAAGCCAAGAAATTAAGCCACAATCCATAAATTATTACAGGAAAAGAATTCAAACAGGGTTTACAGATCACAAAAACAAATTTATTTTGGAAAAGTTTAACCAGAAATAATTACAATGATCTGTTTGAGAGGGATATATTTTTTCAATAGTCAGTGGTGAATGGATGATAAATATGGTCATAGAATCAGAATGCAAGAATAATTTAACTGAATAAGAGCTAAATGCAAAATTAAATGTAACTTTTTCCTGAATATGTGAAATGGAGACCTGTGATACTGGGAGCATAAACAGCCCCCAAGACTTAATTTTGCAGCCGAAAAAGCTTATTTAAGTTTGAACTGACCAACAGTTGATGGCAGTTTCCTGTCATTTTGAAGTAGGAAATCTCAAAACAAATAAACAAATAAATGGAAGCTCTAAAATAAGCCAGTCACAAATAAACTAGACACAGAAGTCAGGGAGGTTTGCTCTATTATCGCTAAAGAATCCAGAGAAAAATTAAAAATCCCAATCACACATGTATGTCTGATTTGCCTATGATATTTTGTACCATCACCTGTTCTACTTAGGTGATTCCCACAAAACTCATCATATAATATAGATAAGTAGGAGCAAACAAACTGTTAAAGCTACAGGGATTTTTGATGTAATGCAGAGCCCAAATGTAGTTCCAAAGAAAGGGCTGATATTAAAGATTGCCATAATCAGGTCCCTTCTAAAATATATAACCTATTAAGGACATTTTGCAATTGTTCTTTTAACTGTCTCATTAAATGTCTTACTTGAGAGAATGCAAGAAAGACAAGCAGTTGCCAATAAGTCACCTTTCTGTAGATTGCCCTCAGAATTGGGCAAGGTATTAGCAGTGAACTAAAAGGGTATATAAAAATGGGGATTCTCCTATGGACTTCCTACCCCAAAATCCTCCCAAATTCTACAGCCCACACTTTAAGAAGTCTCTTTAGGTAAGAGGAAATCCTCCCTTACACCTACCTGTTCCTGAAGGAAGAGGTCATTTGCTATGTGCACAATCCGATCCACATGAATTATACCCCCAATAGTGTTCACATCTATTTCTGACAATAGAGTCAGTACAAGGATGGCCTCCACTAATAACTGTCTGTATTCAGGCTGGGGCACATGGTTCAGCACTGATTCCACATGGACAGCAAACTTAATTTCACAAGCAGTCATCTATAAGAAAATATGATATTGGTAGGAAAAAGAAAGTAAAAATGACATGAATGACACCACTAAAACTTCTAAAATAACTTTTGAATGATGTCAGTGATACTAGAAGAATTGCACTTGAAAGTACCTTAGATTCCAGGAAGGAGACAAGTCAGTAGGGATAGATAATCTCCATCCCATATATCCTAAGCATAAATTCCACTGATAGCAGAAGCCTAAGGATATACAGTATATCGTACTTTTCATGCTGAATAGGACTGTGTGTATGTGAACAGAAAGAAATACAAACACTATCTTTCTTGAGAAGAAAAAAACTTGGAAATTTTGGCATTCATAGAGCACAGATTTGTATACAATTGCAATGTTCATTCTAGCAGCTTTCACTTACTGTACTTTAGATGGTGTGAGTGCTATATATAAGTTTCTTGCAGTCTCAGGATAATTGAGAACTGGGTTTATATTAGAATGTGTTCTATAAAAACTTATGCAAGTGACTCTATTGCAACATTTCTTATACAAAAAGACACCAGGGGAGGAATTATGATGAATTAGTAAAATTTATTTTGGCGCATTTCTGTGAAAAAAAATCAGGAATACTTAAAAAGGGGACTAAAATGAGCTTGTGGCTTACATTTATATAGTGAGGAGAAAGGAGAAACAACTTCAAAATCAAATAAATTGAGAGTTTGTCAGAATACTGTCAGAATACTGACAGGTAACCACCTCATTACTGCACGCAAACCCAAGCAATCTAATTTGTATCAGAAAAATGTCAAAATGTCACATGGAATCATTTAGGCTTATTAGATTTGATTCCTATTATAGAACAAAATTGAATTCTGCCAAGTTCTGACAGGCCTGTTAAATTGATTCCAGAATTTTCAAATCTTCCCTAATTTATCATTACATTATATTACCGAGACAGGAAAGATGCCAAAGCACATCACTGTTTTTAGTTCTTTTTTCTGCAAGTGTACAAATAAACTGGCACCCTGGTAGATAATGGTTGGAAATTATCTTTGCCCCTTGATGGATTCCGGCTAAATAAAGGGTGATTGGTTGGGGGCGGGGGGAAAGAAGCATGGAATGTATATTGTGCACATTGCTACTCTGTTTGGGAAAGAGGCAACAGATATCTGTGGATGAGGAAGGGTAGACAGATATAACCCTAGCAAGGAGCTGTCCAGTGGTGGTATTCAGCTGGTTCGCACTGCATCGGGAGAACTGGTAGCAAGGATTTGGCGTGGGTCGCCAAACCGGTAGTAAGTTCTGGCTGGCCACGTCCCTGATCTGGTCATCCGATTGCTGCTGGCTTGCTTGCCCCACTCGCCTGATGCTTGCTCATCCCGCCTGCCTGACACTCGCTCCTTAAGATATTTTTTTCCCCTCCCGACAATCAGCTGTTCATAGATCAGCTGTGCCGGGATTCCCCTTGCTGAGCCCCAGAGGAGCCTTCTGGGAGCAAAAGCGCCCCCCAGAGGCTCTTCTGAGGCCAGGAAGGTCCCAAAATGGAGCATGGAGGGGTGCTGCGTGCCCCTCCCATACTCTTTTTTTTCTTCCTGAGCACCACAGGACCCTTCTGGGAGCAAAAATGCCCCCCTAGAGGCTCCTCTGAGGTCCAGAATGCCCCCCAAATGGGGAGGTGTGGTTGCAAAAATGCCAACAAAAAGAGCCATGCCCACCAAGCCACACCCACAGAACCAGTAGTAAAAAATTTTGAATCCCACCATTGAGCTGTTCACTTCTTTTTTTAAAAAAAAAAAGTTAAAATGGAGTTACAGAAGAAAAACTATAGAAACCATTTAAAATTGTAAACAGTGACATTGCTCTTGGATATTCTTTAGCAGAGTCCTGTCTATTGCTTACAAGGCAAGGGTGGTATGCCCAGATATTATATTAATCTAGAAATCCTTGGTACTTCAAAAATATTTTTTAAAAGCAATGGACCATATTTTTTTCTTCTTTTTTTGTGCTAGTATCGTGAGAAATTTAATTCTTTAATTCATATGAATTAGTCTATTCTAGCTATAGATTAATTTTGTTTTCAAATCATAGAACATATTAAGTTCATTTTGGAAATAAATATAATATTTAAAGATTTGTTGTTAATTGCGAAGTCGTGTCCAACCCATTGCAACCCCATGGACAACATTCCTCCAGGCCTTCCTGTCCTCTACTCATCCCCTGGAGTCCATTTAAGCTCACACCGACTGCTTCAGTGACTCCATCCAGCCACCTCATTCTCAGCTGTCCTGATCTTCTTTTGCCTTCAATCATTCCTAGCATTAGGCTCTTCTCCAGTGAGTCCTTCTCATTAGGTGGTCAAAGTATTTGAGTTTCATCTTCAGTAGCACTTTTACTGCATTGTCTTTTAAGATTTTGAAATAGCTCACCTGGAATACTATCACCTCCACTAGCTTTGTTGTTGCTCAGACTTCGGCCCTTCACATTGAACTTCACATTGCAGGATGTCTGGCCTGAGGTCTGTAACCCCCCACCGTGATAATCAGGCATGTTAAGCTCATTCTTGTATAGTTCTTCTGTGTAGTTTTGCTACCTATTCTTAATCTCTTCTGTCTCTGCTAGGTCCCTGCCAATTTGTGTCCTTTATCATGCCTATCTTTGCATGAAACATTTCCTTCAAATCTCCAATTTTCTTGAAGAGATCTCTGCTCCTCCCTATTCTATTGTTTTTTTTCTATTTCTTTGCACTGTTCATTTAAGAATGCATTCTTATCTGTCCTAGCTATTCTCTGGAATTCTGCATTTAATTGGGTGTATCTTTATCTTTCTCCCTTGCCTTCTTTTGGCTTCCTACTTTAGCATTCCAATCCCCGATGATAATAAGCACATCATTTTTGGTGTTAATTCTAGGTGTTGTAGGGCTTCATAAAACTGGTCAACTTCATCCTCTTCAGCAGCAGTGGTTGGGACATAGACTTAGACTACTGTGGTGTTGAATGGTTTGCCTTGGATTTGAACTGAGATCATTCTGTCATTTGGGGGACTGTATCCCAGCACTGCTTTTCCTACTCTTTGATTGATTATGAAGGTTACTCCATTTCTTCTGAGGGATTCTTGCCTGCAGTAGCATAGCTGATGGTCATCTGATTTAAATTCACCCATTCCTGTCCATTTTAGTTCGCTGATTCCTAAGATGTCAATGTTCAGTCTTCTCTAATCGTTTGACCACGTCCAGCTTGCATTGATTCTTGGATCTTACATTCCAGGTTCCCATGGAGTACAAGATAGTAAACTATATTCCTAACATGAAGAATTTGTATTTTATGTAGAACTTTGGCTCCATTGAGTCTAGGGATTGGCAAAGTGGACACTTTAATATGAATGGAAGGATACTTATTTTCCTGACACTAAGGAAGTGACTCAGGATAACAGACTGTTGTATTTTTTTAAAAAACCTTTTATCTTCTAAAAATGATTAGAGGAAGCAATATTTCCACACAAGCTTGAGGATTGTTAATTCTGCATTGATTCTAAATGAATACTACTGGATCTTCTTTTTTTCTTTAATTAATTTTTTCCTTTTTTCTTTTTTTTTACACGTTATATTTTAAATCTCACAATATACATAGATTCTTCCTCACTGCTTTATTTTCCTCTTTCCCTGGTGTTATAATGGTTTGTATTTTACTAGTATTAAAAATGCTTCTATGACTCGAGACAATAACTAACTTTCCATTTTTTTTGCTAAAAACTGGACAAATAAATCTCATCATTAAAATTAGCATTTGCCACAAAGTCATAATTATGAACCCTTGGCAAGAACTGAGCTTCCAAAAGCATACAGTTAGCAATGGATTCTGCTAACTTTTTTCTTCTGCCTCTTTTTTTCTTCTCCTCTGATCTGATTCAAAACATGTGAAAGTTACAGACTGAAAGTTTCCCCAAATCCCTACACCCCAGGGTCCAGCACTGAAGGTCCAGTCAACATCCAGTATGATGCTGTGTGAAGCTCATCTTCAGGTATTTCAGCCATCTGGAGCCCTAGGACGGTTAGCCTTGACAGGATGTAAACAACTCCAATCAGCAACACAATAATTCTTGAGAGCAAACCTCCCTTTCAGTTCACATGGGACTTCACTTCACCAGATCACTTCCCCAACCCAAATACCATGCTCCTCCTCCCAGTTACTATGGCAGCTGATAGCAAGCATGCAGCAAAGTCGAACCCCATGCTGGAGAGCCAGTTGACAGCAACTGTGTGGGAATAATTCTATCTAAATTAGTATGTCTAAGGTTGGATTCTAAATTTTAATTTATTTATTCACAATTTACTAGTTTCTGCTCAAGGATGAGCTGAATACAGTAATTCAAAAAAGAGATGTGGTTCTTTAGGTATATTGAGTGCCAATCCTAAAAAATTACCATGCTATCTTTTCAAGAGACAGTTATTAGCATTCAATGTGCTTGGAACCAATTATTTTGTTTACTTGCCTTCCTCATCCAAAATATGTAAATAACAGACTGAGTAGGATTCAGAGATACCCACTTTTCAACATGAGCAAACCACTGCCATTAACTGCAAGCACCAATACTATCTGGCATTATTTCATTTTACCTCATGCTATACTAGGCTTCCTTGTACCACATTGTCTCTATCATAAAATGAAATAGTTTCTCTTACCTCCCTTGTGGTTGAAGATGGAAGGACATACCCATCAATAGACAGTCCATGACACTGCAAAAACAACACTGCTTTACTACCATGTTTCTCCAACAATATGGCCTCCACCAATAGGAAGGCCCAGCATGATTTCTAGGCAGGAGGTAAAATTAAGCTCCACCGCCTAAATTTAGGCCTATTAAAACCATGCGTTTCCCCGCCATTTCTTACATCGTTCGTTAGAACTACATGAGGTGAAGAGAAATGGGGGGCATGGGGAAGGGGGGGATGGGGGGGAAGGCAGGGGTGGGGGGGGGGAGAAAATTTGCCTTTAGGAGTGCCCTGCAGGTAGCCTAGGCTAGAATAACCCTGATAGCGATAGAGAAGCTCCCTTGAAGGCAGAGTCATCAGCCACTTCGATCAGCCGGTTAGAAGCGGGCCTGGGGCAAGCGCACACAACACTACCTCGCCGCGAGGCCGCTTCTAATCTGCCGATCAAAAGCTCCCTTGATGGACACAGCCCAGCTGCTGGTTCGGGCGACGGCGTGGCTGCCCTTGCCCCTCGCCTTTAGGGCAGTCTCTTTCGGCGATGGAAGCTCCCCAAGTGCGCTCAACAGCCACATATCGATCGGCTGGTACAAGTGGCCCCGGGGTGGAGCGCACGCACACACTCCCCTTGCCGCAAGGCCGCTTCTACCGGCCTGAGCGAAGTGGCTGTTGAGTGCACTTGGGAGCTTCCATTGACCGGAAAGAGACTGTGCCTAAGCAATCCCTAAAGGCAAGAGGACAGGGGCAGCCACGCCACGCCCTGAAGCAGCTGGGAACTCTGTCTTCAAGGGAGCTTTCGATCGGCAGATAGAAGCGGCCTCGCAGCGAGGGGAGTGTGTGCGTGCGCTCGCCCCCAGGCCACTTCTACCGGCCAATCGAAGTGGCTGTTGAGTGCACTTGGGGAGCTTCCATCGCCGGAAAGAGACTGCCCTAAAGGCAAGAGGACAGGGGCAGCCACGCCACGCCCTGAAGCATCTGGGAACTCTGTCTTCAAGTGAGCTTTCGATTGGCAGATAGAAGCGGCCTCGCGGTGAGGGGAGTGTGTGCGTGCGCTCGCCCCAGGCCGCTTCTACCGGCTGATCTAAGTGGCTGTTGAGCACACCTGGGGAGCTTTCATCGCTGGAAAGAGACTGCCCTAAAGGCGAGGGGACAGGGGCAGCCATGCCACTCCCCGAAGCAGCTGGGAACTCTGTCTTCAAGGGAGCTTTCGATCGGCCGATAGAAACGGCCTTGTGGAGAGGTACATGCGTATGGGTCGCTCTAGGTGGGAGAGGAAATTAAGTCACCCCCGAAAAGACGGCGTAGCCGTTTTTTCAGGGGTCAAAAAAAAATAACGCCCGGCCTTATTATGTGAGAAACACGGTAAAAAAACAATAAAACAAACTAGTATGTAAATTAATTATAGGAATTTGTTAAGATGGAGGTTGGTTTAAGGTCTTTCTAGTATTACTTAATGTCACCAGTGAATTTAACACTTATTTAGTATAACTTTCAAAGAAAACATTTTCATACCAGACGAGAAGGTGGACATCTCAATTCAGGATTTTTTTGGAAAAGAGGTTTGCTATAAAGTCTTCTGAAATATTTCTTGGATTTTTTAGCTTAGCCTATAGCCTGTGGGATTTTTGGTGGTCTGTAATCCAAGTGCTAGTGAGATTGGATCCTTTTGGGGAGGGGAAGGGTGTCAATCAAATTTAGCTAACTGCTACTATCTGATGTAACTAATGCACTGAATCTGGAATTCTCCATGAAAAACATAATTTTTGGAACAGAACACCAGCTTTACTTTCTCTGTGTCACACTTTGTCGATAAAACAATTTTTACATGGTCTTTATGGCACTAACAGTATTTTTGCATGAATTATAAAATCATAATTATTTTAGTGGGATTATTTTTATAAAAGATGAGCAAGCACCCAAATATTTTAGAACCAAAAGGGTAACCAGAATAAAAAGGAATATTTTCAGTTAATTCTGCTAAATAAGCAATTTTACCCTGAGAAATTAGAATGTCAAACAAACAAATGCATATCATTTCATTTATTTTATTAATTTCTCATTAAGACATCTTCCATTTTAAGGAGCTTACTGCTGTCAACAAATTATTGCAAACAGGCTGCTAATAGTGAAAAAACATAAAGCCTGTGTCAACCTTCCACAATTCCATATGTCAAGTGGTTCTCCATTATGCTGAGGTATATTTCACTGCTCCTCCATTTATTGTAAAAAAAAAAAAGTTCTGACTCTCAATTTTTTACATTTAACATTAATTTGCATTTTTAATGATCAAGATTTTTAAAAAATGTATGAAAGTGCTAGGGATCAAAGTAACTCTGGTGAGAACTATTTGAAATTGTGATTTGGTATACCTACAAATGCTTGGCTTGAATGAGTTCTATCTAGTTCACAAGAGGATGTTATCATAATTTTTTAAAAAACAACAACCCCAAAGCAGAAAATATTCTGAAAATATTTTCAGAAAATATATATAATATATTGAAAACTGAATTTTAAAATAAAAATTCAAGTGTCCTTATTTTTATTACTATTTAAGAAACATATTTCAAAATATTTCATTAAGTTTAGCCAAAAATTTTACTGACTGCTTTAAGGTTTTTTTAAAACCAAGTAGTTAGATGTAACAATGCACATTAATCCTACATGGCAATATTATCAAGCAACATTATTCAGCCTTCTGCCTTTTTCAAATTACCTTCTGAAGGATCTTCCACACTTTCTGATAGAAACCCACAGGGACTCTATTAATGGCACCATCAAGCCGTCTCCTACGAAGCCACTGCCCTTGTCGGTCACCCCAGCTAATAGAGTGTCCAATTGACCCAGTTGGGGATGAAGTACTAGTAGGAGAAGATGGGCTACTGCATCTCTGTAGAAAAGACAAAAGTAATCCCGTAAGGCAACATAAACACCAATTTATCAGAAACACCACTGTGATGCCCCAAAGAAGAATGCAGGCTTGTGGAAGTCATTCCAGTCCTCGTGCCTTCAGGTGCATGCCCAGCCTATTTCCCTTGTTAATGCAATCTTTTTTTTTTTTAATATGCCTTTCTTTTTAAAATCTGTCAAGAATTTCTTGCACAATTTGTCAGCACATCGAACAAGGAGCTTAGTCCACAATATAGATCTAATATTTATAGCTGCATCAAATAATCTAATGAGATCGCTGGTTAGATGAAAAGGCATGGACATTTCATTAAAATTACCATAACTTTTTTCCCCCCAGTGTCACTCAGAAACCTGAAAACCAATGTGGCTGATGTTGTGCTCATGTAAGGAAAAATTTTTGTTCCTCTGAAACATTTCATAGCTAACAAAGCTTTATTAACTATATATTTATTAACTATATATAAATTAAACTCTGCTTTATTTAAAATATTTAAACCATGTACTTTAAATTAATTATGGGATGTGATGTTTAAGATCCATTTTATTGTATTTCAAAGGTCCTTCCATTACACCATTTAATACCATGCATTTATCAAAATGGACAGCCAGCACAAAAATGGTGAATCAGCTAATTATTTGTGCTTTTTTCCATAAGCTGTTTTTGGGATTATTGTGCTATTCAGCCATCTATTGCTTTGTATGGGCAAAATAAATTGTCCGACTCACCAAGGATAATAAAGGGCTGAGGCTTATTTATTTCTTTATTTTTTGGATTTATATCCTGCTTTTACTTTGTCTAATTCAAAGCAAACATAATGCTCCCTTCAACTATTTTCCCCACAGCAATGTGAGGTAGGTTGGGCAAAAAGTCATCCAGTCAGTTTCTGTAACAAAGAAAAGATCCATAAATTCTGTAGGTCCAGCACCTTAACTGTTATGGGCAATTAATTTCCCCAAGGGGTCACAAGAGAAACCGGGACTATTGTGGAAGGTCAAACCAATATCTCAAATTGTGGTCCCCCCACTCGTCCAAAGCCACATTTCAATCAAGGTGGCTGTGGGTGGCCGAGCCTGCATCCCCTCAATGAATGAACACCACTGTCTCCACAGCCTGTTCCAAGAGAGAGATGAGCACTGTGCAGATGCAGAAAAGCACTTTCTCTCCTCACTCTCCTGAGACTGCCAGCTGAATGAAGGAGTGCAACTGGCCTTAAATGCAAGCTACTCAATGCAAGAAGCCTTGTAAATAAAGTACCTGAATTTCTCCTCTACGGCTAAATTTTGACATATTTGTCTGTGAAACATGGCTCAACGCATCTCTCCCTGATCCATTACTACAATAACAGACTATCATGTTTACTGATCAGATCGTAAAATCCGTAGAGGAGGTGTGTTGCTATCTTTCACAAAAAGTCCCTACATCTTAAAAAACATCCAAGTTACCTAGGAGCTTGCATTCCTGAAAACAATCGTCTGTGAACTGTCCTTAAATATCACATTTCGGTTCTTACTATGGTACAGAGTCCCTGATTATGACACTGAACATGCAAACAAGCTAAATACACTACTAACATAGGCAAGCTCCTGCCCACATGCTTTATCTTTCTGGTGACTTCAATCTACCTCTATTAAACTGGACCCTAAACGAATATACAACTGAACCCACACATGCACCCTATTACAATGTAGTAACAAATCTGGACAAAGAACAACTAGTAACCAACAAACACTAACTTAACAACTGCCTCGATCTCATCTTCTGCAATAGTTTGAATTCAATTTATGGAACACAAATTAAAGAACCCTTTCCAACAGTGACCACAACATGATTGACTTTGTTTCAACATACGTCCACACAAAAATCATCACAATGACGGAATCCCCAATTATAACCTCAAAAAAGGCAACTATGACTTATAAACAATGATATCTCATTCCTTGATTGGCAATTTCTGTTCACTGGGTGCAAAACTGTAGAAGACCACTACAACATATTTTACTTGAAGTCAAAAGAGTCATCAAATATATGTACCAATAACACCTCCCAAAACAGAAAAAAACAAATTACCTATAACAATAAGGAAACTTCAATCCAAAACGAAAAATCACTTTGGCGAAAAACAAATCTGGTCATGTTGCCAACTTCAAAAGCTGATACAAAAATGTATGCTACCAGATAAAAACTGAATGTTACCAAATGTCACATTAAACAAGAAGAAAACCTTCTATGCACCAATTCCACCCACGCTTCTACAATTTTAAAAACAAAAGACTCAAGGTCCATCCCACCCCTGAAAAGACTTAATGGTAAAGACTGCAACGACAACACTATTAAAGCCAACCTCTTTAACACATTCTTTGGCTCAGTATTTGTAAACAGTATTTCCTTGTTGAACCACTGACAACTGCAATGATCTAATACATATCGAGCTTACAGAAGACAATGTTGAAAAAGCACTATGCAATCTAAAACCATCTCTATCTATTGGACTGGACAGAATATGTGCCTACTTCTTCAAAAAGCTATCCACTGCCACAGCTGAACCTCTAAGCATAATCTTAGAAAAATCTTTCAGGACCAGCTCCTTGCCAAAACTATGTCACAAGTCACGGTCATTCCCATCTTCAAAAAGGGAAGCCTAGTTGAAAATTACAGACCAATCCTTTATGCTGCATCACCTGTAAAGTCATGGAATCATTAACCAATCCATCATCCTCCACTTAGAAACAAACAACCTACTCTCTAATAAACAATTTGGTTTCAGGAAAAAAACTATTCTGTAATCTGCAACTCTTACACTGCAAAAACATATGTACCACACAACTCGATCAGGCAAAGCAATAGACACAATCTACAAAGACTTCTGTAAAGCCTTTGATTCAGTGGTACACGACAAACTACTCCTAAAACTAAAATTTTATGGTATCTCTGGAAACCTGCATAACTGGATAGAAGCATTCCTGTCAAACAGACAACAAATGGTCAAAATTGGAAGCATCCTATCAAATTCTGTACCTGTCAACAGTGATGTCCCCCAAGGCAGTGTTCTAGGACCAACTCTTTTCATACGCTACATACATGACCTCTGTGATTATATCAAGAGCAACTGCGTTCTCTTTGCTGATGATGTAAGCTATTCAACACCACAGACAATCCTGCTACCTTCAAAAACATCTTGACTATGTATCAGAATGGTCAAACAAATGGCAACTTCAAATCTCAACAAATAAATGCTCTGTCTTCTATATTGGCAAAAAAACCCATCAGAAAATAAAATACAGGCTAAATACTCAAGACCTTGTTGATGATCCAAACTCTGTCAAGGATCTTGGAGTACTCATCTCTAATGATCTAAATGCTAGAGCCCACTGTAACTACATAGCCAAAAAGGCCTTAAGAATTGTTAACCTAATCTTACGTAGCTTTTTCTCTGGTAATATTACACTAATAACTAGAGCATACAAAACATTTGCTAGACCAATACTCAAATACAGCTCATCAGTCTGGAACCCACATTATGTATCTGATATTAACACAGTTGAGAAATCCAGAAATATTTCACAAGAAAGATTCTCCACTCCTCTAGTCATTGCAGAATACCTTATGCCATCAGACTCGAAATTCTAGACCTAGAAAACCTAGAACTACATCGCCTTTGGTCTGATCTAAGTGTAGTATACAAAATCATACATTGCAATGTCCTACCTGCAAATGAATACTTCAGCTTCAACCATAACAATACAAGAGCAAACAACAGATACAAACTCAAGGTTAATCATAATAAACTTGATTGCAGGAAATACGAGTTCAGCAATAGAGTGGTCAATGTCTGGAATATTCTACCTGACTCTGTGGTTTCTTCCCCAAACCCCAAAAACTTTAACCTTAGACTGTCTACTATTGACCTACCCCTTTCCTAAGAGATCTGTAGGGGCATGCATAAGCGCATCAATGTGCCTACCGTCCCTGTTCTATTGTTTCTTTTATTTTTTATTTTCTTATATGTATCCATGTATTCATAACTATGTTTTTACTTATACCTATTATCTTGTAAGCAATTGACAAAATAGATAGATGGATGGATGGATGGATGGAAATAGATAGATAGATAGATAGATAGATAGATAGATAGATAGATAGATAGATAACTAAATAAATAAATAGAATTCCTGAACATTTATAGAGGTTGTAGGAAAAGTCACTTTGGAAAAAGTTCACATGCCAAAATGTTCTTATGCAACTATTAAAGATATGGATGTTCATATATAAAATCAATTTTAAGAACCAAACACTATTAAATTCACTTCAAGGCAGAATAACCACTTAGGGAAAGAAAAGGAAATTATTTTGTTTAATATCCAGTCCACTTTTCCTCCACGAATTTAAGATGACATACAGTAAATGATTCCCTCTCTACAGATGTTAACCTTAAAAGATTTGAGGGTACATTGAATTGAGAAAATCCAATGGCTCAAGATCAAAGTCTCATGACCAATTTTATACTATCCCATACTGTGACTGTTACCTGGGTATGGACATCAGGTGTTAAATTGGCAACCATAAAGTAAACTTCTTGATAGGTTTACTACAATATGCAAAATGTCAGAACATATATGTTAACCATATGATTTAGGAGGAATTAAAAGAAAGTCGCATTTGAAAACTCTTGCCTCAGAGCCTGGAGAAAAGCTGCCAATCAGTGCTTGACTAGATGGATCAATGAATAATTTGAAGATGCTATATTGCAACTATCTCATCTCTGCATACTTCTTCAGAAATATAAAGACATCCTATGAAAGACATCATACCTTGCTGATTTATTCTCATGTATAGCCTTAAGCTTTGAGAATTGAATTACTGATCTATGTTAATTTTATTTAATGCTAGATCAGAGGAGAAGGAAACAATCCATCCCCGACTCACTAAAGTAATTTGAATGACATATGCTGTCAGATACAAATAGTCCTTGATGTATAACCATTCGCTTAACAGTGTTCGGAAATAATAGAATCTCAGACAAGGTGCTTTACAACCTATAAAGTACTTCCAACCACTGGAAAACATCACACTAATCCTCTCACCACTCACATAATAGTGCTCTAAGTAATCCGTTCATACTTACATACGGATTGCTAAGTGTCCCATAATCAAAGGATCGCCCTTTGCAATCTCCTCTGCTGTCTTACCCAGAAAGTCAATGGGGAAACCAGCAGAGAATGTGGCAAGTTGCTACCACCTGCTGAAAAGATTCCCCCTTGTGAATGGGAACTAGCTCAAAGAGCTGCCTGTCCAAGGATTTTAGCTCCCCAGGGATCTGCTCCCAGGCATGGTGGGGTAGAGACCAGATCCAAAGCTGTGGCAGGTTTCCATATGTTTGTGGCTTGCAACAGGCCTCCCAGGGCCTCCCCTCATCCCATGAGGCACCCCTGCACTCTGCTTAACATCTTGTGCAACTGTTTAATCACCACAACTGGTAATCTGGGATTGTAATGGTTGAACAAAGCAGGTTTGTTGAGGAATATTGTACATTGAAAAAGCTAGTCAGTCAGCTGTCAGCTGCTCATCTTCTCTTACTCTGAAGTTTACCAGCAACTGCCATAATCAGGAAGGCTGTGAGAAATTGGAGAGTATGAACATTAACAAGAACCAGAAGTGCCAAACCAAGCCATCTGCCAAGCTTCAAGGATGCCCATCCTGAGAAAGGAATTTACACCAGTGCCTGAAGCACTAAGTCCCCAAAACATTGGAATGAGACCTGATTGGACTGCTCACCCAGAGGGAAGGGTTTTGGACACTGGGGATTGCTTTCAGTGTACAATTTTAGCACTGTTTTTCCTCAGAATTTCCCTCATCCATGCTGCATTCAGCCTCTCAAGTAAAAGTACCTTTTCTCTAGGGAATCAAGGGCTGTTCTTTCCTAGGGTGTAGCTAGGGCCAGACTGAAAGTAGGTAAGCTCTGCTGTAGTAGTCAATCAGGAGACTGGTCTACTGAGGGAACTGAGAAAAAAAATGACAAGCCACAAAAGTGGCCTGGAGGAGGCTGAAGCTCCAAACTGCATCACCCCCAAAGAAGACCCCGCATAACCCCCAAAGAGGACTCAGTCATCACCCCGAATGACTGAGGAACGTGAGCATCGGTGAGGAACCCCAAAGTCCCATTGCTCATTCACCCTGGGGGTAAAGGAGGAAGAAAAAGTCTTCGGCATAACATATACCTTGGGAAGCTGTGGGCCAGGAGATGGGAGCATTGCAGAGGTTGGGGCAAAGAGGAATTCACAATGGAGCTGGTGGAACAAACCTGAAGAGTGTTGAGAGATGCCTTTGGGAACTGGCGGGCCAAACAACTCCTTGCCCAGCTAGCAGAGTCTTGATCGCCATGAGGCTGGTGGGAAATGGCGCCACAGTGCAGGCGGCCACAATGGGATGAGCGGCAGTCTCACCTGGACTTGTTCTGGCCCAGGCAGCTACACCACCAGCTGCTCAGGCAATGTAGCCCCTTCCCAAGGGGGGGGGGGGNCCACCAGCTGCTCAGGCAATGTAGCCCCTTCCCAAGGGGGGGGGGTCCTCCTGAGACAAGGGATGATGACACCTCCTGCCTTGGGATTGAAATATGGAGGAAACCCAAAACAATTGGGGTTTTTTCTTGCGCAGGTAAAGTAGTAAAAGTACCTTTTCTTGAAATCCTATGGAGTCAAAGGTCATTTTTTTTTGGAGAATAGCTGGAGCCAGTCTGACACTGAATCACCTTATGGCTCAGTGGAAGTGCCAGCATTGAAGCAATTATAGTCCTAAATACTATTTTTTTGTTTATACTTTTATTGCTAAAATTCTTCTACTAATAAATAATTGGAAATCAATGTTTCAACCTAGGTGAAAGCCTGTTCCAATTAAACATCCTTTCTGATTGGTAAAGAAAAATAAAGTGTTCTTCTTCCATATCAATAGAATTTCAGATTGACCCAGACTGACCTTTCATGTTGGATTTACCATTATGCATTTTGGCATTATGAAATGTAATGATTGTTGTATTAAATCACATTTAAAAAGAGATGGATAATTTACATGATTTTAGACTTCTGAGATTGCCCTTGTACTCATGGCATTAGGTATTATAATAGTTTCTAATTATTTGATTTTAATAATTAAATAATTGCATCTGTGTATGTGGACAGAGATTGTGTCAATTTATCCCTGCTCATTGTTTGAAAATATTTTTATTTAATTAATGGAAACTCATTTTCTAGTGTTTTATAAGCATAGTTCATGTGGCAAATTATGAGTTCAAAATTATTTTGATAAAATAAATCTAGATTATATAGTCTTGGATTCATTTCTCTAATAGCCTTATAACCAATATTGCTAATTAAAGAAAACTTGTAGATTAATAGGGAGTTTAAACTGTTACTTTATACAATTTTGTCTCTTTCTAGTTTTTATTTCTGTAAAATCTACATGTCCTGTGTTTTGAATATATAATTCCAATCACATGATGGAATGTGTTTTTTTATACTCATAAAAGTTTAATTTTTAATTAATAATTTGTTATGACTTTCACTGTAAGGGAAAAACATTACAATATATTTAATACATGATAAATTAAGGCCAGTTGATCTTAGCCATGTGCCTTTCCACAATAAGGGAAGAGAGAGATTTTAAGTTCCTGAATGATGGATTACCATGGACCTGGATGAGTGCATGCTGCTGGATGTGGAATGGCCCCCATAGAAGAACTATAAAACAGAAATACAAAACATATTAAAATAATCAGTAGGTAAAATCAACAAAACATATATAAAATAAGTATGCATTAAAAAAGGGCAAAACTCAAAACACTTGTTTTCCCTTTGTTAATGTCTGCTAGATGATTACATTACTGTACTTTCAGTTGTATTAGAGAAAACTGACTATTTTCATTATGGTTAATGAAAATATATTCTACTCTGTTTGATACTTCTGGATTTTGTGTCCAATACTGTTACTGTGAATATTGATATACCAAATAATAAATGAAATCCACAAACTTTAAAATCTGAAGCGAATTTGCAATAAAGATCAAAATCTTGACTTATGCCATATACCATGAAGATGCATGCAAATGCAATGTTAAAGACCAGGTTATTGTGAAAAATGAAGTTAATGGATCACTTTGCTAAAAATGCAAGGATTAAATAAAATTAATCATATATGTATATGTTTTATCCATGATGTAAATCCTATGAATCTTCTAGGAGTGCAATGGTATAAAAAAGTAAATCATTTCCGAGAAGTTACTTTCTCTTTTTTCTCTGCAAACAACAAATTGGTGCATCTTTTTAATGGATTTTAAATTTACAGAACCACAGAGAGGAATTAATTTTTCCCATATTTTAACTGTAGTTTTGCATGTTCTCCTTGCTGAGCTACTAATTGCTAAATGCAAAATGGAAAGACTAGATTCCTGGAGGGTAATTTGAGAAGATCTATGAGATCAAACAGTGGTACTAGGAAGATGTTAGGCTTTATCGAACTACCATAGAAGTTGACCACAAATCTAAAATACTATTTCTAATTTTTGGAAAAAGGCCAGAACACAAATATATTAACAAATCACCAATTTGCCACAAAGCAATGGTATCTGCATCCATGAAAAAGGAGGGTCAAATAGATAAAAGCAGGATCACAATGCAAATGTTCCCCCTTTTCTATATCATTCTACCAAAGGCAATAATTGCCTCATATGGTCTGTTTTGGCCTTGGAAGGGCTGTGAATAGGTAAGTATAAGTTCCGTCCTCAAAAATCCAGTTTTGGGATTTTGGAGCATCCCATGGTGAAGGATGAAAGAGGCATTCTATTTATTCTTTAAATACTAAAGTTTGTAGAAATTTATAACAAAAAATACATTCACTATAGAAGTTTTCACCATCCTTCTCTAAGTCAGTTCATTATTATTATTAACATTTATATATCACTTAACTCCCAATAACTCTGGGAAGTACACAAATAAAAATTTGATTAAAATGAAGATAAAGCTAAGTAAAACTTCAAGATTCCAAACTTGGATCTGTAGTACTCCTTTTAAGTGTCTTGACTTCCAAAAATTCATTCTTTTACAACCACTTCATCCCTCTAATCAGTTTATACTATGATGCAATAATACTTGTAATGGAAGACTTGTAATGGAAAATTATTCACAGCAAACAGTTAATATACACACATTACAGAGAAGTAGAATATAACCTGGGCACATATATTTTGAGAATTTTTTTTAAAAAGAACATTACTTAAACATCTAAGTAATGGTGCTATAGGAAAAATAATTCTAGGTAGAACTCCATCCTAATCAATTCTAAAAATCACAATTAGGCTGGGATAAATAATTTCTAAACAACTGGACTTGGATGAAGGAAAAAATGTCCTCAACGTATAACTATTTGTTTAGTGGTTGTTCAAAGTTATAACTTCACTGAAAAATGTTACTTATGACTGTTTTTCACACTTATGATTGTTGCAGCATCCTCACAGTCATATAATCAAAATCTAGATGCTCGGCAACTGGTTCATATTTATGATGTTCATATTTATGAGTCCGGGAGTCATGGGTTCCCCTTTTGCGACTTTCTGTCATATGATCACATTCTGGCAAGAAAAGTCAATGCGGAAGCCAGATTCAACCATGTTACTAACTTAATAGCTGCAGTAATTCACTTAACTATTGTGACAAGGAAGGTTGTAAAATGGGGCAAAACTCATTTAACTTCTATGTTGCTTATCAACAGAAATTTTGGCTCACTTGTGAACGTGTCAACGACTACTTTTAGTTAAAAGGCAGAAGATGCCAAGAAATGTCAAATTCAATTCTTGAAGTTCTCTGGGTAAGACTGGGTAGATCTTGTTTGAAATCTGCCAGTCAATATAGATAATACTATTGGGCAAGATAACCCCAAAGACCATTTTCTTTATTCCCTTGGGGGGATATGCCTAATAATTGAGACAGTGATTCTAAACAGTGTAAAAATAGTTGTTAATATTTATTATGTTAATTATAATTATTAAAATATTAACATTATGTTAATATTTATTTCCACTATCAATTTGAAGTAAGGCAAGTAGTAAAAACGCATAGCAAACACAGCCTCCAAGAGCTTCAGGTGGCTGAATCTGTACTTCTCAGAGAGTCAAAAGACAACAGGAATTATTGATAATCCTGGCTTGTTAATTGTCCCTAATCATACACATGTCTTTCTAGTCATCTTTACCCTTTACATGTTTAAATGTAATGAAACGGCACTGAGAAAATTGCTATTATAGCATGCTGGTGCTGCTATGCTACAGTAACAAATTACAAAAATATTATAGATTCAAGAAAACAGCCTTGAATTAGTGACTCTGAAAACAGGATGGAGCCCACATAAGCAGAGCAAGCCCATAAAAGCTTTATATTACACATGTGCCGCATAAACATATATTAGTAATTTTTAGTTTTGATATTTTATTGTGTGCATTTGCAAATGCAGCTGAGAGATAGCACAGAAAAGCATGCAGATTTAACAGCTTCCTGTGCATAGATAGATGATGGTTCTATTCACCTGTTCATTACTACTTAGTCTCTTATGTCTCTAGAAAAAGGTGGAAAAACATTGTCAATAGTTACATTAATAATGGTATAAATATTAAATACTCTAGGATTATGAATATGAGCAGTACAACGAGTGCAACTTGCAAGTTATTACTATCATTTCAGAGATATATCACAAGTACTCTTCTTTTACAAAGTATTTGTAAAATAATGGTAAATGGTAAATTTCCCTTTTTCAATTGCTCGTGCAATATTAAGCATTGCTCCAGAAACCCATCACCCTGAAGAGACTGTGATCAATGGTGGCATTCTTATATCATCATTGTCACTTGTCACATTGTCACCTTCAGGAAAGCCTTGCTAGCCTTGCTGGCTGCAGAAGAAATGGGCTGGCAAGGCAGGTGTCGGGGTGTGTGAGGCCTGGCTAAAACTATCCAAAGGTATCCAAACTATCCAAAGTAGGGCATCTCCACCCACCCCCCATTCCCACCCTAGCTTAATTTTTACCAATGCATTCTGGAGTGGGCGCCTAGAATTAATCCCGAATAAAACCCCCATCCCGAATATAACCCGTGTGTACATTTTTGGTCCGAATGAAAGTCCCTAGGTCATATGTTTTGGGAAACAGGATAGTTTTCTGTCTTAAGGTATTTAAAGAGAGCTGTGGTGGTGCAGTGGTTTAAAATGCAAAATTTCAGGCTAATGCTGCCCACAGCCTGGAATTTCGATCCTGACCGGCTCAAGGTTGACTCAGCCTTCCATCCTTCCAAGATGGCTAAAATGAGGATCCAGATTGTTGGGGGCAATATGCTGACTCTGTAAATCACTTAGAGAGGGCTGTAAAGCACTGTGAAGCAATATATAAGTCTAAGTGCTTTTGCTATTGCTAAAAGCTAAGCGAAGAAGAATCATTGTTCACCTGTTTCATCTCACTTTTCAGTCTTGTAATGCCACTTCTTTCTGTCTTTGTTGCTCCAGTGTGACCCACTTCATGGATAGATATAGCAGGGCTGGATGTAGAAGAATCAAGAGGACGCACTGAGGATAGAAAAGAAAGGAAGACACCATAAAATTGTTTAAATATACAAGAGAGTTTTTTAAAATAAGAAAACAAGAATTGTGTGTGTTTGTGTGTGTATACAAGCGCGCATATGTGAACATATTACTGCTCCTTTCGACTCCAAATTCTTTTCCACTGAGAATATGATGAAGAAGATTTTTCATATCAAAGGGACTCAGATTCATTAAACTTTCAGAGGCTTCTTCACCTGTAGGGGAAAAAAATAAGGCTCTAAATTTCAAGGGCAAGTAAACTGAATGAAATCATATTGTCAAGATCATTCATTTTGCAGGAATAAAGTTGTTATTGCTCAGCTTAGTAAAGGTATGATACACATTGCTATCAGTCCCTTATTGTGTAAAAATAAATAGCTGGTGCAATTCTTTTCAGGAAGGTAATTTTAACAATTTTTTCACTCTTATCCTGCCCATAATTCCATCATAAAAAAAATCACGTTATGCCCATGAAGCAAAGTACTAATCTACCCCCTCTCCTGACCTAAATCTGTATCTCAAAATAGTTTTTCACTTTTAACACCAAGAGCTCAGCCTTTATTAAGCTATATAACAAAAATATTTCCTGTATTGAAGCTTTTCTTGGACTGTTTCTGAAAACGGAATTTGGGGAACATGGTATTATCTACATATGT
Organism: Laticauda laticaudata; assembly: GCA_004320025.1. Taxonomy (NCBI): domain Eukaryota; kingdom Metazoa; phylum Chordata; class Lepidosauria; order Squamata; family Elapidae; genus Laticauda; species Laticauda laticaudata. Next base: position 28,238 of record BHFT01002776.1, on the reverse strand, counting down.
CCCAATACAAACTATTTAACTTGACTGTTTTATTACACAATCTGTTGCAATCTTTGTCAACCACAAGAAGCTGTGAAATACAGGGATAAGTAGCCAACCAATTGATTTTTTCTTTTTTTTTTTAATGGTAAAACTATGAAACATAAACATGACACATAGAATAGCTTTCCTCAAATAGGTGCTCTCTTGTGTCTGGATTGCAAATTATTTCTAGTTATGCCTTGCTATCTGGGAATTAGAGAAGCTGTAGTCTGTGGAAGGCTAGAAGAGGCTAGAATACCTTGCTAGCCGATAGAAGCTCCCTGAAGGCAGAGTCCCCAGCCGCTTCAGGGCAAGGGGTGGCTGCCTGTGTCCCCTCGCCTTTAGGCAGTCTCTTTCGGGCGATGGAAGCTCCCCAAACGCAGTCACCAGCCACTTCGATCGACCGGTAGAAGCGGCCTTGGAGTGAGAGCACATACACACACACACTCCCCTTGCCACGAGGCCGCTTCTATCGGCAGACGTTTCGAGGGAACTTCCGTCTCAGGGGAGCCGCTTCAGGGCGAAGCGTGGCTGCCCATGTCCCCTCGCCTTTAGGCAGTCTCTTTCGGGCGATGGAAACTCCCCAAATGCAGTCACCAGCCACTACGATCGGCCGGTAGAAGCAGCCTTGCAGTGAGGGTGTGTGCTCCCCCCGAGGCTGCTTCTACCGGCCGATCGAAGTGGCTGGTGACTGCATCTGGGGAATTTCCATTGCCCGAAAGAGACTGCCTAAAGGCGAGGGGACATGGGCAGCCACGCCATGCACTGAAGTGGCTGGGGACTTTGCCTTCAAGGGAGCTTTCGTCTGCCCATAGAAGTGGCCTCGCGGCGAGGGGAGTGTGTGTGTGTGCGCTCACCCTGAGGCTGCTTCTACCGGCCGATCGAAGTGGCTGGCGACTGCATTTGGGGAGCTTCCATCGCCTGAAAGAGACTGCCTAAAGGTGAGGGGACACAAGCAACCATGCCACGCCTTGAAGCAGCTGGGGAATCTGCCTTCGCGGAGCTTTCGTCGGCCGATAGAAGCAGCCTCGCGGCGAGGTATGTGCGTATATGGGCCGCTCTAGGTGGGGGAGGAAATTAAGTCACCCCCAAAAAGACGGCCTAGCCATTTTTTCAGGGGTCAAAAAAAAATAAGGCCCAGCCTTATTTGGTGAGAAACACGGTATATTAAGACCACTGCCTTTGTTATATCTCTAGCCATTATATATCTGTACTCTAGGTTATAATAGGTTATTTATTTTTTTGTTTGGAAAAACAACCACTAGGCAAATATAAACCAAGCAATAGAAATGTCATATTTTATAACTTGCTTGAAATTATATTATTTGAAGAAGAAACTTGGAAAATTAAACAGGGAAATTGATTCTGAGTGTAATCACCATTTGATCATATGCTCACGAGGCAAGTACAGGCAGTATCAAGGGTTCCCAAAAATATCTTGTCAATTAACAGTGTTAGTTGACAAAAATAAAAACTATCTACCGTATTTACCGGACTATAGAGTGAATCGGAATGTAAGCCGCACCCACCAAATTTTAAAAGAAAAAAATATTTTTACATATATTAACCGCACCAAACTATAAGCCACAGATATATATGTTGTGAAATGAGATATTTACACAGAAAGAGAAGAAATGCTCTTTGCATGCGGCCAGACGTCTCCAACGTCTCACCATTGATTCATTGACGCCAAGCTTACGTGCAACAGCTCTATTTCCTTCCTGGATAGACAGATCGATTGCTTTCAACTTAAAGCAACTTGCATCATATGCTTTTTTTCGTGTACTTTCCATGATGAGGGTGTGAAAAATATTTTGTGTTCGTGCGTGTCGTGCTGCTTACGTCGAGTGCACCAAAATCTACCAGTAGCGTCTTCTTCTTTGCATTGACCTCTTGTGTCTGTCACGTTTTTGCGCCCCCTGATGGCAGTTAGCGAAGAAAAATCCATAAATAAACCGCATTGTTGTACAAGCCGCAGGGTTCAAAGCGTGGGAAAAAAGTAGCAGCTTATAGCCCGGTAAATACGGTATTACCAATTAGTGTATTACTCTCTTAACATGCTTACTACTGACCTTTACCCATAATTTCCTCTTGCCTTGTTTTGGAAGTGCTTTATTTCCTTGATTATGTTTTACTCCTTTTTGTTATACTTATTATATGCAAAACTGCTATTGCCATTCATCTTCTCACCTCTGAAATACACTTAAAACCCTCTCTTTTATTGCAGAATAAGAGAAAGTAGCTTTACCCGAACAATTCAAGCTGCGAGCAAGTTCTGTGGCCATCACTTGAATAATGAGCCCAATGCGGAGTCTGAGCATTTCTGCAAAGAGACTGGGTTGTGACCGGACATACATGGCCAAGTACACTATAATTTCCTGTCAGGGTTGCAGAAGAGAAGAATTGGTTTTAGAGATCTCTATCACACACGATATACAAAGGCAATAATAAAATAATTTCTTTTTTTATTGCTTTTTTCATATTACCTGTGTGAGGACTGCAATGCTGATATCCTGGCCACAGGCTTCATATATTAATTTGGTCAGCTTTTCAGGAGGCAAAGGCCTACAGAAATTGAATTTAATTAAAGGCATAAGCAAAACTCTGTCAGTGACGCTATAGCTATTTTAGCTTTATAAATTACTCTCCCAAATTATCAGACTGTAATTTTTATTAGAAGGCTACCATGACAGGCTGTATTGCTTGGTTTTAGTCTTTTGGTTCTCTAAATGACTTGCAAATCACAACAATGGTGTTGCTAATGAAAAAGAGCATTTTTGCTATTATATATTTTAACAAACTGGCTAAGATCCTGTATGATCTCAGATATGATTCATGTTTCCCAATTAATACTTTTACTACTAAAAGTACTTTCTAAAAATCTTAGCATAAAACTGTCAAGAAGTATGAAAAATGAGACATTGGTTTAAGATACATACGCTGTAATTGTTTTTTCACGGGGCTCAGGTGGAAGGCCAACTGTAAGTTGCTTCTGGTGGGATAAAAGATCTGTACAGGCCTGGCACACAACAAAGGAAAGGAGAAAGTTCAAATTATGAAATAAGTAGCAAGTGCATTACACTTAAATTTTGAAAAATTGGTTCAGTCATTCCATATCACTGACAAATCCACATTCTTCTGTATCTGAATCTGATATAGAAAAACACAATAAGGTTATCTCTCAATGTTTTGTAGGGAGGTCCAGCAAAGGAAGCAACCAAATGCAGGATTTTTGTTCTTTATGAAGTTAGACCTACTGGAGAAGTATGCACAGGAACATGCTTTCCTGTTCCCTTGCAAGTGAGAAACAAGCATTATAGAATTTTTGCTCCACTAATGTGAGCTTCTCAGATGATGCAGTATCTGGAAAATCAGTGTTCAAACATACTTTGGGAGCTTACATCTGGAATGATCTAAAAAGCAGTTCAGTATGCTAGGTTATTATGGAGAAACTACATGGGCACCTATATTTTAAGAAAGTTATTTGAATTCATATGCTGCCAAATATCTGCACAGGGCTTATGTCAGGGGTGTCAAACTTAATGCCTGCAGGCCACATTTGGCCTGTGGGGTGCTTAGATCTGGCCTGGAGGGCTGGTCTTGAAATAGCAAAGGACTGTCCCGCGGTGCCTCTGCTAGGAAAAATGGGGCAAGGGCAGGGTGCGTGCTCACCCCCACAACAACTTTTGGCCTCTGGATTTCTCCAGGAAGCCTTCCAAGCCCAAAACAGAGCCTCCGGAGTGCCCCGGGAGGCCTTCCAGACCCAAAACAGGACCAGAAGGTTATAAAAGGGAGGAAAAGTAAAATACTTTACCTTTCAGGCTTGCAGGATTCTGCTACCGTAGCCTATATCAACAATTTTGTAATACTAGTCTTCCTATGGAGTCAGTTTCTTAATGTGATCTCTCTCTCTCTCATAAGGTGATCAACTAGATCAAGTATTAAAAAAACAAAATCACAGAAATGTACACCTCCCTATTTTATAAGTTTATAAAACGATGTGATCCCTTGTCACTCCCACCATGGCCACGCCCACTGTGGCCATGCCTCTGCTGGCCCTCCAAGGTCAAACCCAATCCCGATGTGGCCTTCAATGAAAGTTTGACACCCCTGGCTTATGTCATACAACATAAATCTTGCATTAATTGTGCTGGTATTATTTCTCTGGCTTAATGGCTATGTATGCTAATATCCAGATGAAAACCATGTATAATAGAGTGAAGTATCAAATAAAAATAAATAAATATAATGGTTATTAATTTATAAACCAGTCAAAATGTAGTCTACAAAAGAATCATTTGCAGCCAATATAAAATTACAACATATTCAACATATAATTATAGTAAATGCTATAAAGATTGTAGTATTTCTGGCACTATAAGCTCCATGGTACTTACATTCCACATATCTTCCAGAACAACTAGGTTTCATAAGTTTCTGGAAGGCGAATATTTTTATCCCAGGGACAAGTGTTTCAGAGCAAACCAAACCCCAAAGAAAATACCCATATTTTTCAGACTATAAGACGCTCCGGAATATAAGACACACCAAGCTTTTAGGGAGAAAAATAAGGAAAAAAAATCTGCTTCTGCCTCCTAGCAATTTGCCTCCTTGGATTTGTGGCAATAGGAAGTGGTGGCAATTCCCACCGCCTGGAACAGGTTGAAAACAGGACACATGGAGGCCAAAAATGGGGCACATGAAGGCGGCGATTGTGATGCCCAGAACAGCTGATTGTCGGTATTCTGGGAGGCTGATCCAACCACCAAACAGCTGCTCATGCTAAATAAGGTGCTAAAGCTGACCAGGCTGTTTGCTGTGTCTTATAGACCCAAAAATACTAAAAAAAACAACTACTTCTTAAAAAAGAAAAACTACTTCTGGCCATTTGAACAGGGATTCTCTGTAGGACTTGAGTGCATGCAACATGGGCAATCTTTTTTTAAATTGCTTTTCAAGAGAAAAAGAGAAACAGAAATGGAAACAATTTGTTTGATGCATACCTCAGCCAGGACTTCAACTTTCTTTTTCAATATGCCAGAAATATAACGGATGAGCCCCCATTCTTGATTTACACCTGCTTTGCTGTACAGTTCGTTGAGGAGGCAATGAACTGTGACTCCAGACTGGCCATAGAGCTGTGTTTCCCAATCAAGACCTCTTACAAAATGAAAAAATATCATGATGGTTATATGTCCTTATTTATTTTTTTAAAGGAATTACAGGTAGTCCTTGTTTACTGACTCAGTTGGCTCTGGGGAAATGGATGCTAGTCAACATGGTTGCTATGTGACTCCCATGAGAGAGACAGAGAGAAACAAATAGACACACACACACACAGATGGAGAGACAGAGAGACAGGGAGGGAGGGAAGGAGGAGAGAGAGATCGATCACTGTTTGTTGCTGTTCAAATAGTTCTTTTGTACAGGTAGTCCTCAACTTACAACAGTTCATTTAGTTACTGTTTGAAGTTATAATAGTACCGAAAAAAGTGACTTAGGACCATGTTCACACTTGTAGGTCCTCATGGTCACATGACCGAAATTCAGACTCTTAGTAACTGGCTCATATTTATAATGGTTACAAAGGGATCATGTGATCATCTTTTGTGATTTTTGACAAGCAAAGTCAAGGACGTTGTTAACTGGAAGTAAAATAATCAATATTAACAGGAATTTCAAGATTAGAATTTCAAGCAGGATAGAAACAAATGGCAACCTTACATAAAAATTAGTACAGCTGAATATTTAGTTTTCTGGAACATCATTTTTAAAAATAAATTAACTGCCAACAGGACATAAAAGGAAACTTACTTTATTAGATATAAGATGTATAATATATCAGCCTGGTCATGTAAAGTAGGGCATTCTGTTAGCTGCCCAATTAATTTCTCACAATCCAAATCACCATGAGCATCCTTGGGCAAATGAAGAGCAGTCTTAGATTCCTATTAATCAAAACAAAGCACAAAACATTTTTTGGAGTTTGGAGATTAATTTTCCAAATCAAATTATTTGATTTTCAAAATCAAATGAAAATTTATTCAAACCCTCCAAATGACAAAAGTTAAAAGGAAAATATATAAGGATACATGGTTGAACATTAGTCATGAGGGCTCTCAAGGCAGTGCAATATATTAAAGCATTCCTATAATGATCAGATATCTAATATGTTTCTCTATTATTCCTTATTTGTTTAAAAAACCTCGGGTCACACCAACTTTTTTTAAAAAGATAAAATCCCTTGTAAATCACAAATTACACATGTATTTTTACTGATTGAAAAAACAACATGCTGATGAGTGTCTGAAAATTTGGTGTATACGTTGATGCTATGAAACTAAGACTAGAGTTAGATTTTATAAGATAAACATTGGCAATTAAGTTCCAGTCAGTTGAGGCATAAAAGAATTCTGAAAGACAACCTCCAAAATAGCAGAGATGTACAATTTAAAGGCTGTATGTCTGTATCTGATTTGTAACATCCTCCACTATTATTGCCAGATTCCAATAGCTGGTATCAAATAACAGTTCTTAACAAATTATTAAATCATGACTGACCAGTAATTGGCATAATAATTTTATTTTGTTTTACTTATATTTTAGTATGAATAATGATAATCAGATTGAATAGTCACTATTCCAACTATCCATTACTTATGCATTCATAAAGTGGCACTCAAATGCCACATAAAGCTACCTAGAAAAAGTGGTTCCCTTTTGGCATCATGTGCTACCTCACTATTTTTATATGATTTGGTCCCTTATCTGAGTGGGGCCAAGGAAAGAGGATATAATCAAAACATAAAATAGTTTATCAAACAAACATTTTTCCATCCTATCCTTTCTTAAAGCCATTAAATTTAAACTTACAGCTGCTGTGTGAAACTCTATCTTTGTTCTAATTGTACAACTTTGACTTTGATAAATGAATTACAGTAATTTATATAATTGGTAAGTACAATATTTTCCAAAAGAAAATAATAGAACTGCTTACTTGACCCATTTGTGGATGAGGGGAGTCAACTAGGTTCAAAGATTTCCTGTGAGTGTTTAAAACCTTTGTAGGCAAGGACATTGAAACATCTGGGAAAAAAATAATGTAAAAACGTTTTAGAGATCTGCTACTATACAAATCCAAATGTTGCTGGAAATCAAAATATAAATGATACTGAGGATCAATTAGACAATATAAGCAAAATGAGTTTAAAGAAACTCCAAATACCATTTACAAGAAAAGCTGGCTTGTTATGGAGTAGTTTGCATTATTGAAAGAGGAGAATATATTGTCTTTTCTAAAGGAGATTTTCATAAAAAGGAAAGCTGGATGAATTAAAGTTTGGTTACACATATCTGTAACTTCTATTTAAATTATTATCAATGTTGTTCTGCCTAGAGAAAAAAATATGCTATCACTTATGTTCAAATCCAGAAAGATATATTAACATAACAATATTCCTGTATTAGCATAATAGCAATAATTAGCAATAATAGCCAAAATGTTAATTCCTAAATGTATGAAATGTATGGACATGATTATTTCATATCCCTATGTGATATAAGAATGTACAAGGTTGCGGTCTTCCGGTTGCAAGGCTTCGGCGGCGGCCTTATTCTGTTGATAAGGTGAACATGAATTTGATTTGTCTGTATAAAAAGATGCTAACCCAGGATTAAGCCGCTTCCCAAAAAAAAGTTTTATGTTTTCATGTTTAGTGTTTTGTTTGTTAAGTTAGCTAATTGAGAATTAATAAAATTTTTGAAGAACATTAGAAGAGAATAATGAAATTGTAAACAAGACAGATGAAAGTATAAGTACAATGAATAAAGAGATATAGAAATTTAGGTAAAAGGAGAAGTTGGAAAAAGAATAAATAAGATATGCATATGTGATAATCTGGAACTATGTTATATTCAAATAAGATGTTTATTTGTTTTGTTAAAATTTAATAAGCAGTTTTTAGAAAAGAGATTTTATGTTATTAGGTTTTATGTTTTGTTTGTTTGTGTATTATCTTTAAAAACTAATAAAATTTGTTTGTTTGTTTTTTAAAAAAGAATGTGCAAGGTTGCACATGCAGATTTGTCTAGGACTTTTATGTGCTTAGCTTACTGTTACAGATTCTGACATACCATGTTATCCAGGACAAAAACTGTGATTCATAACAAATTCTAAACTGATATTTGCTTTTTAAATTTTACATGTTAAATTACCCAAATTATAACTCACATTCTCTCTTCAGATTCAAGGAACCTGGAGTGAGAAACTGCTAAAGAGAAAAGGAAACGGAAATTCTAGAGGTTCATTTGTTTCTGGCTTTCTCAAAGTGGTAAATCATGGCAGTTTTATTTACTAACAGAGCCATATAATTTCACAAATATTGAACTAGGAATTGTTATAGTTTGTGCTCAATTTTGTCCTGATTTTCCCTTTCCTTTTAAATTTTAGCACTTCATAAATAAAGAACTTACCTAACCAGGAAATCTTTGTCTGTAGTCAAAATAATCAGAGGAAATATTTTTGAATGTTTAATTAGTTGAAATTTTTCTTCCTCCACCTCCATTATTTATTATTAATAAATAAAAGGAAAAGATACATTATCACAATGTACAGGTGGTCCTTGACTTACAACATTCACTTAGTGACTGTTCAAAGTTACAATTGACATTGAAAAAAATGACTTATGACTGTTTTTCATAGTTACAATATTTTCAGCATCCATATGATCATGTGATCAAAATTCAGATGCTTTGCAGCTGGTTCATATTTATGACCATTGCTGTATCCCAAAATCATGTGATCATCTTTTGCAAGCTTCTGAGAAGTCAAGGGGGAAGCCAAATTGACAACAACCAGGTTACTAACTTAATAACTGCAGTGATTCACTTAACAACTGAGGCAAGAAAAGTTGTAAAATGAGGCAAACTTTGCTTAACAAATGTCTCACAATTGTGAGACCCAGTTGTGGTTGTAAGTTGAGGACTAACTGTATTTTGTTGCTTAAAATCATGCTTAACATGATTCACAACCTGCTCTATTAATCAGTGAATAGAGAACTCACCAAATGTTGGATTCTTATTTCTGTTTGTACTTAACAGTGACACTTTTTTCTAACAATTTGTGACCAACTAGGCAAATTTCCTGATAGGTATGTATCATGATACTATCTGTTCTATTAACTATTTCTACAGATACATGAAAATAAAGTCTTATTTTTTCATAAAATGTCATCTAATCTTATTGAAATAAGTATATTTCAGATTTTTGCAGTAGCAAGACGTCAGCATTTACAGGCATTCCATCTATTAAATGGTATAGATTTAAAGTGTTATAAAAACTTACTTGGAACATCCAGTCCTTTAACCTTGGCCATGATTGATAGTATTTCTCTAGTAGAATGAGCAGCACTAAACACATAGGATGAGCCTGTGTCTTTTGTGAGTGAAGGCAAGTATGATTTCAGAGCAGTGCTCTGTAACATACTGTTTATGTACTGGTCCAGTTCATCATGGCTTTCTGTCAAGAAATATTCAAAGAAAAGCTGTTTAAGTAAAGCACTTATGTCTCCGCCCAATTAACCTTATATTTTGTCATACACAGGTAGTCTTTGACTTATGACCAAAATTGAGCCCAAAATTTCTATTGCTAAGCATGACATTTGTTAAGTGAGTTTTGCCCCTTATTAAGACCTTTCTTGTCACAGTTGTTAAGCAAATCACAGAATCTGGCTTCCTTATTGACTTTGCTTGTCAGAAGGTCGCAAAAGGTAATCAAGTGTCCCTACAACCATTATGATGGTTGTAGAGATACTACAACCATCATAAATATGAATCAGTTGCCAAGCGTCCAAATTTTGATCACATGATCACAGGGATGCTGCAACAGTCATAAATGTGAAAAAGAGTCATAAGTCACTTTTTTCATTGCTATTGTAACTTCAAATGGTCACTCAAGGACTATCTGTATATCTTTGAGCAAGGCAAGAACTTTTGTTCTATGTAGCATTCTGATTTCAATCGCCATATCAAGATTGATGGCATATACATTTAATAAATAAATCTTCAGACTTTATGAATACACACATAAGATATTAAAATTAGTGATTGTGTATACACATAAGATATTATGTGTGTGAATACACGCATAAGATATTAAAATTAGTGAATGTGTATACTCTCAATATTTAATATTTTTATATTTTTCTAACTTTTCCAGCCTCAGTTTTTCATAAATAGATAGCATCTTCAACTATTCTGCTATCCATTAAGTCCCAAATTATCTTTCAGAATATCCAGACATCCAGTCCCTCTGCAGTTAAACAACTTAAACAACTTTGAACAAACCACACAACCTTACATGCTGAAATGTATTTTCTAATATTATTTTTGTAGCTTTCCCCTTTTTATTAATATTACTTATCAAATTATTTCCAAGTTGCTTTTTGGCCTGGCATGGACTTAATTTAAATTTTTAACAAAGCTTGAAAAAAATTAAAACAGAAAAATGTATTTTAAAATAACAAAGAATTGAGGTAATTATAGTATAATTCATATACACTGTTTTAACTCATCTTTTAAAATCAAATGAAAGAACCTCTGTGAATTCCTCAGAAAATTTTTTTCCACTGGTATCATCCTAGAGAAAAGTTTTTCCATCTTTACACTAATAAAGCCTTTCCTGATCCTTTCAAGTAGATCTTGGTTACAGATTCATTTGAGAGATTTGGGGGGCAGGGGGGGCATTTAGGGATATTATCTGTCTCCAAACCATCTGAGGATTTATAAGTTTATCTCAAGTTACAGTCAGAAATAAATTGACAATTTATTAACATAATATAGTCAACAGACTCATATTAGAAAACAATCCAGGGTATGCATTTTGTACTTACTATAGCTCCTGAACTCTCATCCACATAATCTCAATTTAGAACATCTCATAATACTCACTAAGGCATGATTACTCTAACTACATATCCGGAAATGGTGCATTCATCAAATGTGACCAAAATGGCTCTTGGTTACTATTTGCAAATAAAAGGAAAAGATATCATTACCCTTGTCACAGAAGTCTGCATAATCTTCTAGTTCATAGCCACTTTCAGGGCTAGAGTAGCCTTCACTCTCATCATCAAACAGCTTGCTGTCACAATCAGGATCCAAGAAACTTAGGTTTGTATAGAATGAAGTAGTCAGAAAGTCAGAAAGTTTGCCCAACTTCACTCTGGAAAAAAACAGATTGAAGAGGAAGAATACATATTTGTTTCACACACACACACCTGTGCACACATACAAACACACATACACATGCAGATACACACATATATACAGTACATACATGCATACTGTTTAAAAGAGATTCCCAAGTAACACACTGTTCAACAATTGATAAGTAATGGGTTTTTCACAATTAACTGAATCACATAAAATATGACAAACAATCATATTAAAATATACTGTTCTATAGCCAGATGGTCAGGGAAATAAAGATGCCCATCATCATTACATTTTCTTTTTGCACTTTATAGAGTCATCTAACTTATGTCCTTGCATTAACTTATATTTCCAAACTTTCTATCAGACCCGTACCTAATTTATTCATTAACCCCTTTTATAATGAATTTCTGGAACTTAAAAAGTATTTTAAAATATACCGACTATTAAAGTAGCAAATGTAAATACAAACAATCCAGCATTAATAAAAATTGTACGGTAACATCCAATCAGACAAAAAAACTAGGCAGAAAAGTTTTACCCAATAATAGAAAATAGGAAAAAGGAACTGTCTCAGTTATTTGTAATGCATATAATGCTCACCTTGCTCCTCCAAAATATCCATCTCCAAGCTTTCTTATGGTGGCAAGAATTGCAGAATCAATATCAGTCCCATCATCAACTAAAATAAATAAATAAACCAACAAACACATACATATATTTTGGAGAAATATCTTTCACTTATGATTCACTTAAAAAGAAAAGCCAATATGAAAAATGTTGGTTTAAGCAACACCTAACCTATATTATTTTGAGTCTTCCCTTCACAGATGAAGAAAAGCAGCAACATGCCATTTGTAAGCAATTTTATTCACCGTATAGAAACATATTACATATATGTTAAGCATGAGAGCTGAAAGCTTGAGCTCAATTGGACTATGGATTTTCCCAAGAGTGGGAGGAGGGACTATCATGTACTGTATATCATAACTCACTGCAAAAATTATTCAAATCCTATACTGCATATCTTGGGTTCATTGTAGATAGTTTGATAAAATTATTTACACAGTGTGCTTTAAAGAAGACAAAAACCATGCTGGGGTCATTCAAAAAGGGATAAAAAAATCAACATGATCATATACATATATATATTTGGCCACATCTAAAGACCATATATGTTTCTGACATTATAGGAGACCAGCCATATTAATCTAGCATGCCAAGATAATCAAGAGCCTGGCAGCACCTTTCAACTAACAATTTTTATTAAAGGTCATATCTTTCATGAGCTACAGAAATGACCGATAGTCACAAAAGCTTATGACTTTTAATAAAGTGTGTTAATTGGAAATGGTGCCAAAAGATATCTGATAGTATGTTTCTGGTTATCAAAAGAAATACTGTGGAATTGGAGAAGATGGAAAAGATAATCAAAATAATTAGGGAGCTGATATACAGTATGACAGAATGCAACACTGGGATTGCTTAGTTTAGAGAAAAGACACTTATAAGGAGATATTATAAAATTATGCATTATAAGAAAATAGTGACACTTTTCTACATCACTCATAATACTGAAACTAGAAGCCATTCAGTACAAATGACTGGTAGATTATTTAAAAGATAAATATTTCTTCACATAACATGTACTAAATTATCTTGTGAAATATGCTGCCTTACCCAAATGCCAAAGATGTTGAGCAGGGTCTGCAAACTAAAGCAATGTGACAATTTCCCTTTGCTCTTAAGAATAAGGAGATCATGCTGTGAAGCAATATCTTTGTTCTGGTTAAAACAAAGCACCTTTCAAAGCATTGCAGAAGTCTTCTTGGGAAAACCAAAGGAGGTTTTTTCACATGCACATCACCCAGATAGAAACCTTATCTGTTTGATGAGCACTGCTGGAGAACACTACAAAACATCTAAAAGATCAGCAACTCTTCCTACATTTTCCTACAGCACACAATAGAGTTTTAATCTGGCTTCAGTCAGTGCAGCTGAAAAAAACTTACATCTCTTTCCTTGAGCCTTGTTGAAATCCAAAGTTATGTTATGAAATCAGTAAATGTTCAAACACTTTTTCTAACCTTTTCAGTACCAGAGATAAAATAGAATATTTTAAGGCAACATAGAGTGCTTTATTGAAGCAAATCGTATTGCCTCTTTGCTTTGATGAAGAAAATCCTGTTTCCCAGTCTTTTGTCAAGGAGACAATAAGTCACTTTACACAGCATTATGCTAAATTATTTGCAATGAGTATTTTATTTCTGTTAATTCTACTATTTTAAACTGTTCCTTCTTCAGAAATCCAGGCTAACAGTACTCCATAACAAAAGCAATTTTATTTTCAATAGTAAAGCAATATTTCCAAAGATAATAATTTATTACTTTGTGTCTTCATGTTGGTATCAAGCAGGGAACATTGCTTGAAATTAAAATGCTAATATTTCATATGAGATGAGCTTAAACTTTTATAAAAATACCAAATAAGTTTTCTTACTAACCAAGCATTGTATTCGTGATTGGGAAAGTAAGAGTTGGTCTTCCAGTCATTCGCCAACAGGAAGTTAGATAAGCCAACTCAGTTCGAAGCATTTCCACAATCATCCGATTGTCTAAAGCCAAGTAGAAGTGATGTTGATCTGTAAACTACAAGGAAATTCAAATTAAAAGTATTATGCATTTAGAGTTGGAATCCCGAATCTGATGTCTTCCGGATGTGTTGGATTAATATTCCAATACTGCTGAACAGAGTATATATTAACATCAGACTTCTATGACCCTTTTCAACAGTAACTTTGATAGCTATAATATGCATGGCCTCTGTCTCAGTTTTCATCAATTCAAACTGGGACTGGTGTTTTAGTTAAACATCAATGGCCTAATTATATAAGCATTCAACGTTTGATAACTTCACACTTGGTCCACTGCATTTTACATGGGATTCTCCCTGAAGATGCTATTGATACTAGCTCCCACAACAATAAAATCAATAATTGGACTAGAAGACCTTCAAGGTCCCTTCCAACTCTGTTATTCTATAAGATTAACATTTGGATTATAATCTTACAGTAAATCTACAAGGACTAGAATTTGGGACCAGAATCTCTCAAAATCTTTCTACTTCTAGGTAAATCTCAAGCTAGGACAGAGAAATATTTGAGCTATACATATGCACTACTTCTGGTGGGATAATGGAAACTGGAAGGCATGATTCCAAAATTATCACTTTAGTCTTGAGGGTTGCTCATGTTCATTTGATGGTTTAATAATTTCAGGAATGGAACTAGGAATTATCTATGATACAACCCATTACCTTCTCAATTTAAAATTATCTCTAAAATGGCCTGAAATATATTTTGCTGCAGAATTTCAGTATATTGATCTTTAGATACTTAGGAGCCAGAAATAAAGTACAAGATTACATGAAGTATGCACACACTTGAACTTGAACTTGGTGGGATTATCTGTCTCAGCCTAATGTTACTAATGGTGATATTAGTTTTTTTATGTAAACCATGACATTTCTAAAATGATCATAACATTTTAAATAATTGGCAAGGTTGTACTAACTACAGCATACTATATAGAAAATCTATAATGTGTAACATTCATAAATTACAAACAGAAGAAAATATTCTTGATACTTCTCCATACTTATTAGCCAAAATATGGCTAATACGCAGAATATATCAAGGTATAAATTATTTAATTCTGTTCATCTTGTTACATAATCACAGTTATGCATTAAAAGCTGTCAAAGAAGTAAAAGAATTATGGATGGCCATTTTATTATTTCTGGTTAATGATAACTTAATGCAAAAACTAGAATCACTTGTCAGGCCAGATTATATCATAAATGCTAATAAATAAAATTGAAATTATTCAAGGAGAATTATCTACTTCTAAGCCTTACTCACAAACTTTCCACTAATTTTTAACATGCAGCACAAGAGCAAACAACAAAACTTAATTTTTAATAAATTTTAAACAAAATTTATTATTCCCTTCAGGCTTGTGCCATTGGCAAGACTAGGATTCTATAAGTGGGAAGTTAAAGTTTCTTTGTACTTCTACTTTGTCCTCCTCTACATAGTTAAACAAGAATTTTCATCCATTAAACCTTTGTAATATCAGTTCCAAAATCAACTAGAATAGAGCAGTAGGAAAGAGCCAATGTTCTTGTTGATATTTACAAAATTACCTGAGGGGTAAAAGTAAATATTTGGTTTCTTATGATATATAATTTGGATGTTCCCAGGACACCAATATGCCGATAAGGCCTCCCACTCAGCTTCATGTTCTTGTTACGCCCTAAATGAAGCAAACAAAAAAACATCCCAGAGTAATATTTGTTATCTACTTATATTTATCACATTCACATTTTAGAACTGCCAGTCTCTTGTCACAGATGCACTCTATATATTGTATATTGTTATGCAATTCAAACTAAGTTTCATCTCAATAATCTGATACTTTAAACAAGTTTGGCTGTATCCTTCAGAGCTGGAGGCATGTTAGAAAAAGATGGATGCTAAGCTATAATTTAATTGTGGTTTGCTTTACAAGTAACAATGACTTGGTTCACACATAAACCATAAGGTACAACAGTGTTTCTCAATTTTGGAAACTTTGAGTTCCAACTCTCAAAATTCTAGCATGTTGGCTAGGGAATTGAAATCCTAAAGTTGCTAGGATTGAGAAACACTGAGTTGCACTTTCTCCAATTTGCTTAAAATTATCAACTGAAATCAACACTGTCACTAGAGATTACCTAGTGTTGAGCTGAATAGAATAATTGTTAGTTTATGTAGGTAGTAAAGGCACCTGGAATTCAACTCCGAACAGTTTTCTCGACAACATTACAGAAATGTTTGTCCAGACCAACATATATTCCTCAAATTTCCCAGTAGTCTCCTCTGCAGAAGTTAATCAGTCAAACAGTTCATCATTTTAAATCAACCCTGGTGGTGTAGATGCTGCCACCCGTGGGGGATGGACGGGTCTAGAAACTGAATTAGTGTAACTAACTCAAAAGGAACTTTTCCAACACAACTGTAAACTATCACTCAGTATGTTTATGGAGATTTCTCAGTCAGAACTGAAAAAGCTTCTTGGATGAGAAATGAAACATCTTCCTCAAGAAAAAAACAAAGTCCACTTGACTTTTGAAAAAGTACATATGAGACTTCCAGTCAATAAATAATAAGCCATTTTTTTGAAGAAGGCAACCCAATTGTGTCTTAACTACATTCCAATCCTGAAAAGAAACCGATCTGATAATGTTGTCCCCATGCATTCCAAGAGTGCTTTGGGAACCACAAAAGAGTGCTTGACATCTACCCTACAGGAAGATCATTTTTGTGTTAAACCATGGAATGCTTTAATAGTTTGTTAAAAATAAAGCAGAAGCTATAGAAGTTGCTATTTCTATAAGAATAATAAAGCAACATCCAGGTATCAAAAGAGATCATCCTGGATCAGAAGAGACATCATAATATATCTAGAAAAGAGGTGAGCCTTGTGCTGCCATGCCACATTGCCTCTTTTTTCGTTCTGAAACTTGCTTCGCTGCCCCACTGGTGCCAATCCAAAATCAGACAAATTATATCATAGCTTAGCATAAAGAGTGAACCCTGCTTTTTCAACAATATAAAAGAAATACATTATCACGGGGAATAACAACAGCACTTAGACTTAGACTTACTTATACTTAGACTTACTGCTTCACGGTGCTTTACAGCCCTTTACAATGTCAGCATATTGCCCCCAACAACCTAGATCTTCATTTTAATGACCTCGGAAGGATGGAAGGCTGAGTCAACCTTGAGCCATGAAAATCGAACTGCCGAACAGCAGTCAGCCAGCAGTCAGCAGAAGTTGTCTGCAGTACCGCATTGTAACCACTGCACCACCAGGCTCATAATGCAATAATTCCTTTAATATGAGAGTACAGTTGGGCTTTAAAGTCCTAAAAACACGCAATTGTACTTCCTACAGTATACTGAAAACTGTCTTTATAATCCAATACTGACTTCCAGTATTTTTTAAACAGCTTACTGAAAACCAATCATTAAAATTTATGAAAAATATCTCAGTGGCACAATGCTGGAAAAGTCCAATAAGATTACTCAGCTATTTTTTTAATAGCACCTACCAAGCTTAGCATAAAGATTACTCAGAATCCGAGATGGCTGCACTCTGGTGGGACTCAGGTCAACAATGCTTTGTGCATTAATTCCATGATGTCGTAAGAGTTTCTTAATTTCATTTGTTTCTGCTAGAATGGTTACTATTCAGAAAACAAAATAAAGAACCACAATCAAGGATGACAATTACTTTTATTTTTATGTGAATAGAGCACAATCAAAGAGGATCTTCAGTGAAAAATAAGACGTTTTCACTGAATTAGTGTTGGACTAGTTTAAATAAATGGAGATAATTGCCTGCTAAAATGATACTTTACTAGGTTTGTACTAAGCATTCTGAATGGCCTTATTATGAAGCATGTTAGAACAGGCACAACATCTCTTCTCAATATATTAGCTGCTATAAAGATTGTCTCTGGTTCTTTACATTGCATGTGTGTATTCAGATAACATCACGTCTAGCACAGCCAGCAATGCAAATAGACACCTGCAGGCACAGAAAGACAGCCTTTCGGTGATGTTGGGTAAGCATCCAAGAATGCAGCTGCTTTAATGTTTCAAGGAGAGGGGCTTCACAAAGCACAATTCTGTACACCATCTCACCTTATTCAAAATTTTGGAATACATAGGTATTAAAAATTATACAATAGGAACATCTGGAGAAATGGGCTTAAAAATTCCCCTAAATAGATTTAAATTTATAAATAAATTTAATAGATTTAAATCTATTTAAATTTTTTGGTGATATTTTTATTAAATGGGAGTTATCATAGTATTATTAGTGCTATTAATTTATGTGTTATTATATTATTAGTATTATTATTAATTAATGGGTTAATATCTATTATAGTATTAGCTATGGTTTTTGTTTCTTGTAAATGCTATACTCTGACAAAACGCTGTATTCAAAAATGTTTATACATAAAATTATATTTAAAAATAATAATAAAAAAACAAAATGAAAAAAAAATCCCCAAAAGGCAGTTCCATTATATAACTTAGTGAAGTCCTGCTCCTTTTGTCTTTGTGCTGGCACTGCACCCACATACAAACAGGAAAAGCTGTGACTGAGTGTTTGTGACTATAACTTGGTCTTATAACCCTGACTTCGTTATGCGTCAAAACAGCCTGATTTTTTTCCCTGACTTTTGTACAAGCCTGAAAAAAACCTGCTGCTTTTACTGTAAGGAATTCATTCATTAAAAATATAATAACTTTTAAGAAGCAATACCTTCTTTCAATCCCATGTCTAAATCTGAGAGAGATCAGGCTACTTTAAAGAACAGCAAGTTGTACAAAGTCTGAAATGCTTTTTCTGAATCCTTATGAAGCCATTTTATAACCAAACTAGTTAAAACTAGTGGCCATGTTTTATCAGACTGCTACCCATTTTTGCCCTTATTTTCTGCAGCTTCAATCCAGAATTGACTTTAGAAAGTCAATAAAGCAAAATAAAATGGGGAAAATTCATTTGTTAAGTAAGACATGTTTCAATTGTGGTTGTAAGTTGAGAACCGCCTGTATTCACGGTGATACATCTACTAAAAGGAACAGTTAAGAACCCAACATGTGTATATCATGAGCAATCAATAGAAACAGAGAGAGTGATAATTAGGAAAGTAAAACTGTCACACATTTTGATACTTGAACTGCAGCAGCACTTGACTCAGCAACCATCTAAGACTTAGTGACATGTCTTACTAGTAGCCACTACCCTTCTGTACATCTGTTAGAACATTTCATGGATAGAAGCGACAACCTTATATTGTATTATGTTATTTCATTTCTCTTTCCACCTTTCTCTACAGGGTTAAAAATTTCACATGAATAATTACCAACCTTGAACAACTACATCAGGCTTAAAAGCGGTTGAAAACCTTCTGTTTAATGGATCAATTTCACCCGTAGCCAAAAATCCCTAAAATGAAAGAAATGAAGAACTGAAATTTCAGTTGTGATAATAGTGTTACCATCTAGCACGGGAACTTCAGAAATAACAAATTCATTAAGAACTAGATCAGTTTTCCCATAAACCATGTACAATTCTCAACTTGATGGATAAAGTCCTTGATCCATTTTCAAAAGTCCTCAACTAGCAATTCCAACCTATAGAAATATTCTAGCCTGCTGACTGCGGAAAGAGAAGATGTCTCTGAAATGAGAGGAGAAAAGGCAGGGGTTGGGGGGGGCGCAAAATGGCAGATGTTAACATTTTATGCATGAAGAAAAGGACAGGATATCTGTGATCATGCCTGCCATTTTGACTCACTTGCAGTTATGGCTAAAAAGAGGTAAGGGCAAAGGGGGAAAAAGTGTTAGAAAACAGAATGAAAAGGAGCTTTACAAAAAAAAACCCAGACAAATTGTATAAAAGAGGACTTACCTCTGCTAGGAGGGCAGAAAGAATATATAATGACTGGCCCCAAAGATGAGGAAGTTTTCCTGCTGGAACACGATCCACTGTGTGAGGATTTTCATACTCTTCACTCGCCTGTAAGACCAATCATAGTGAATGAGCACTGATTCATGTGAATTTATGCATAATTTGAGATGTTCAGTGACTCAAATCTAGAAAGTCTCTTCTCTTTTAGCAACAGTTTATTTGGCAGTTGCAAGCAGGTTTTAGAGTGAACATCTATATGTTTACAGCACTATAATCTTTGCTTGCAATAAATGAACAAAGAAATAATATGTAAAAGTTATTTGGTAGAAGGTGTAAAATACACTAAAGTATCTATGGAAAAGTTAATTCATCCACAGATTTTTTTCCAATTTCATAGACAGCATATGATATTCAGGCTCATATTCAATAGGGGGAAAACAGTTATCCTGAGGGCAAAATTATTCAACTCTGTTATATTCACAAAATTCACTAGATAAGTATGGATCAGCTTTATAGAGAGATTATATATAACCTATCTACAAATCAGGGAAGAGCATTTTATGTCATAAATGAATTATTTCCAGATTAAGGCAATTTGGTAGGAAGACCTTATCTGGTGGAACTGCATACAGTTCTGGCATCAGAAGAATTCCATTCTTTTTTCTAATGAGGATCCCTTCCAAGGCTTCTCTGTATTCCTGCACCTGGGAAATACAAAAGATTTTTTATAATATCAGGCTATTTCTAGGAGACAAAAGGGAAATAAAGTGAACAAAATAGCCAGGCATATAATCCAATAAATAAAGAACTGTATTCAAATAAAAGGGAGAGAAAACCTAAACAGTGCAGAAAGAACCTTATTCTGCTGAAAACATTATAGTAGTGAGAACGTTGATCTGTTGTCAAAGAAGATTGTTTTAGCTTTAGAAGCCCTCACCAATGTTGAGCCAAAGAACAAATTTAAGAGAGCAAAGGGTCTGGTTTTGCAACAAAACCAGATAAGAAGCATTTCAGTATAAGAAGGTGACATTTATGCTTGCTGCAATTAGAAACTCAGGGCAAGAGTTGAGATTGAGGTTTCTGCTGCCTAATGTGTTAATATTTTTTCACTTGCAGATGATTTATCTTTTTTTTTTTAAGACTAGACCACCTAAATCAACTCTTTTCCAGCATACTGAGACCAGGCCTGGCTTCATTGCAGGAATGTGGGGTAGAAATGATGTATGTCTCTGTATGTACATGTGCACACATGCGCACACATATTTACAGCCCATCCTTCTGCTATCCCTTCATCCAGAAAAATTCTGGCAGCAATACACCAAACACTAAAGTTGATCCAAAATATTTAATTTTACCCACCTGAATTCTGTCATCATTGAAAACTCCATCAATTAGAAAATATGTCCAGAATACAGGCCATTCACATTCTATGTTCTCAAATAACTTGAGTTCAGCAGGATCATAATGTAATCTGTTTGGATCCTAGAAATATATTAATTGCATAATTTATTGTTACCACTTCACTTTATTGCAGAAAATATTCTGCTACTATTAATATTAACATCCTATTGATCTCCAAGGTCCTAAGGAGTTTTGGATGGAATTTTCACCCCACATTTATGTGTAAAGTAATCAAGCCTTTTAAGAACACCAAGAAACTGAGAATTCTGGAGGCCGAGTCATCTATTCCCCTAATTCCAAGATGTCTGGAAAGAGAAAGAATAATGTGCATAAAGTGAGAGAAAAATAATCCTGCAATGAATTGTGTCAATAGGACAGATTTGATTTCTGGGAACATGAACTCAACAATCCAATGACTGTTAGCATAGAATAAGCTGCATCTTATAGCGAATAATAAATTTTATTTCAGTGCACAGTGAGCCTGATCAAAGGGGCTTTCAATTTAATCTGGTAGAGATAAAAACCCTGCAAAAAATATCTCACTTTAGGTTTAGGAGGAAATGAGACTGCTGCTATGTCAAATCTATTCTACAACAAGTTTAAGTTAAGGACTATATCTCAGCACTCTTATATAGGAAATAAACAAGATAAACAGGATGTATTAAAAATAATAGGAAAAGAATCCCAGCACTCTTATATAGGAAATAAACAAGATAAACAGGATGTATTAAAAATAATAGGAAAAGAATCCCATCACTCTTATATAGGAAATAAACAAGATAAACAGGATGTATTAAAAATAATAGGAAAAGAATCAGTATACAGTACCTGTTGTTCATGAAAAAATATGAATGATCAGAAGGTTAGATACTAGGAAAAGAGATTGAAGGAATGTTTTAGCTTTGAAATAAAAAGGCTGAAGAGAAGATATGACAGTATTCATCAAATAATGAGTCAAAACCTGTTCTCAAAAGAATGGCAGCTAGCTGTGGCCATCTCAAAATGATAACATGTCCATCGTGACATCATAATGCAACTTCTTCTTTGTTACATGCAAATGTGTCAGGAATTGAGTTTTCATCACAACATTGTGATGTATTTTATGTCATTACCATCCCATTGTTCTGAAGTACAAGATAGAAAATAACAGCTTTAAATTAGAGGCAGGCAAGTTCTGAATCAATATTTGAAAAGCAGCTGCTCTATGTTTACCTAGAGCAGGGATCCCCAATCCCAGCCCCTGGCCCACTATCAGGCTGTGGCCTATTCGGAATTGGACCACGAGTGGCTAGTCAAAGGGGACAACTGACCTAGAGAGTGGATTCTCTTCTCCAGATATGTTCAAGAGGAGCCTAGGCAAGTATTCCTAGTGGCTGCCTCAATTTGAATACTTGCACTGAGAAGGGGAGATGATTCAGTAGCTTCAGTGGTTTCTTCATGCTACCATTTTGATATTATCCCCATCTCTCTCCCATTCCCTTTCCTAAAGCTGCTCTCAGTTCCTGGAAGTAAGTCTGGATGGCTAAGGGCAAAGCTCTGGAGAAGCTAGAAAATCATCTTCTGGAACACAGGAGAAATAAAAATGGTAATTCTGCACTGTTGATTATAATTAACAATGTAATTATAAATATTTTAAAACTAGATATGCTAAAAGTCATGATCCAGTTCACATCTTTGTCTAGATGCAATTTAGCATCTTTCATTTTTCATTTGGCATCTTTCATTTCACTATCCTAGTATGAATATAAATTAATCTTAATTAAATTAGTGGCCCAAATATTTCATGTTTAGGGTGACCGGTTGGCATTGCAGCGGTATGGACGTGGGTTAGTGGAGCTCAGCAAAACCCAGTCGATACCTGCTTGCCAGGAGACTGTACAGAGCCAAAGCCACCCTAGAGGAGTGATGAAGATAGGAGGGACTCTTTATCAACTGCAAGGAAACAGTGGTTTCCTTGGTTGATCCAAATAAACCCTCCTGAATGGCAGCAGAACCGATGGCTATTTTGGCCAGACTAAAACTGACAACCGGGACAAGATTATGAGCTGGAGCCGTTTGTGAACAGAGGATTGGAACTGGGTGATATGATTTTCAACTTCTATATTCGAGACTTAATTAAACCCAAATTAAAAAATTTCTCAACAGAATGATTCTACAAAACGCTGAGGAAGCAGCAAATTAACATATGGAGACAGACTTACAGACACAAAAGGGGGGAAAATTAATGGGAGACTATGAAGCTTTAAAAGATAGAAAGACCAGACTTGCAGTATTGTAAACAGTTATCTTAATTAGCTGATAATATTGTTTGACTACTGAAAGAAATTGAATAAAGAAAAATAAATTATTTTGATAATCAGTTGTTATATCTTCTGCTTCCTTTTAATGCTGGAAGGTAGTGCTGGAAGGTAGTGCTGGGATGCCACCTACTGGTGAAAAAAGATATTCTACTACATGGTGGGAAAAGACCTTGGCAGGAAAGGAGGATTGATAACAGAAGGGAAACAGGAGAACAAAAAGGGGGGGGGGAAGTGAAGGCAAACAACACCCAGAACACCATATTTTTGTTTTCTTTGGTTTTATATCTATTTGCTTTTGGCTCTTTGGGAGTAACTGGTGAGCCTTCTGAAGATTTCTAAAGCAGTATGGATTATGAACAATAAAAACTGCCCTCAAAACTACACTTAACTCTGTGGATTAATGAGGCATGGGGAAATCTGGTGGGTCATTCTAGATTATAAATACTATTTTATAGAACATCTCATGAGGAGAAAAAAGAAAAATTAAAAGACTTATAAATTTGGACAACTTACAGGCACAAATTGGAAGATTTTGTGAACTATAAATATTGTAGATTTTGAGGAACAGTTCTGGGACTGAGCAATTTTTTTAATATTGGCTTTTTGGTGTTTCTGGATAATTGGGACATTGGGATTTTGGTGGATTATTGAGTAACCATTAAATTAAAGCAAAATGTTACAACAAGGAAAAATAAATACATTTCAAAAAGAAATACTATTGATGCTTCAATGTATTCAGGAAATTATAACAAGGAACCATAGGGAGATGAAGAAGCTGTTGCATGATACAGATATGAGACTAGAAAATCCTCAGCAAATGACAATGAAAAATGAACAAACAATTCAGAAAATAGAGGAGAAATTAGAAGGAACAGAGGAATGAATAGAAGCAAATGACACAACTAGATAAAGAAACAGAAAAAAAACTGAATTTGAAATAGAGCTGGCAAATTACTCTTTAAGAGGTCAAAATATAGAAAAGGACAAAAGGACAAATCTCCCAGAAGTGGTGAAAGAGTTATTGATGGGTACTCTAGAGATTTGACAGCAAAAGATAGATGTGGAGGCAGATGAAATACTTAGACTAAATATGAGTGATGTAAGGGAATACAATATTCCAATGGAGGATTTTGGGATATTTATCAAAAAGCCAGTAAGAATTGAAATACTAAAAAGGGTAAAACATGATGGGTAGATATAGAATATTTCTTAATATGGGATTTTCTTTATTAAGAGTTAGAAAATAGAGGTAGAAAGTAGAAATTGGGAAAATATTATGTATACATAATATGATACAGTATAATTATTATGTATATATAAATGTTAGAAGTTGAAAGATTACTATCATGTATTCTTAAACAGTATTATTATTACTATATTATGTATAAAGTAAATTGACCCAGATAATACATTGTTCACCAGACACTTGTGTATGTTAAAGAAAAAAAAACATACATAAAATTATATATTAAAAAATCATGGTTAAATTCTCCATGCTTTTCCCATATTAAAGTTCTAAATATATTTACTGGTAGTTCTTTAATATTTTCATATCAACCATTCACAAGACTCAAGGTAGTATATCCAATGTAAGATAAATAACTCCACCACATAAAAATGACTAAAATTATTCATTTGAAATATATAAGATTGCCTCAAGATCATATTATTAAAGTTGCAGAATGCGAGAATTGTAGACACCAAACACCTTTCAGGGAACAACTATAAAACAGGCTGGAAAGATCAATGGCTTAATCAGAAAAATTCAAAGCACCTAGGATCCAACAAAAAATTAAATGAAATCAGAGGATATAAAAAAAAAATCACTGGGATTAAAAAAAATTACTTTCCCTATGCAAATATGGATTTGCTTGATTCCCAAAGTTTTGAACATAGCATTTCAGAAGAATGTAGAATAAATTACAATTAGTACCAATCTGATTATAATCCATTTATAATATTGCTTATTTTCAGTCCACCACACAGTTCGTTTTACTGTTAATTCACAAGGCAGTTTGCCAAGCTGTAACTGCCTCTCCCAGAATGTCATTCCACTGTCATTCTATTATCAATAAAGAATATTTGAGGTAAGAATATTATAAATGAATGTCCATGTAGGTTCTGAATAAGCTGAATCGGATATGGGAATCAATCTGTTATACAACAATATTTGTTCATTAAAATTTATTTGCCTCCTATACATATCTACCTACAGACATACCTATATACCTACACCAAGAGAATTAAAATTTCCTGTTTGGGCTTCATCAAACAGAATTAAGAATTCTTTTATTCAATACATTTCAGTGCAGAGCAGCTAAACTCTATTGTATTGGAATTTCTGGCACAGAGGGTGAACACTACAGAAACACATGAAAAAATATTGGAGATAAATTGTAATCTACTGATTACAGTAGTGATTGTTTAGCCTTATGGCACTCTATATATACAGTTCTGGAATTTTTATGATTTAACTAAGCAACTGGCAACAGATTTCTCAGTATTTGTCCTTTGTTGCTTGAGTAAGAAATCAAACTCCCTGAATGAGAAAGGAGCTGTGACCCACTTCTCCTAGAAACTAACTTTCATTTTATTCAAGCCTGGTTATTCAAGACAAATACCAGCAATGGCACTGAAATATTAAAATGGGATTTCTTGTCCCTGTTTATTTGACCTTGCTTATTTGTTGCTAAATCTGTACGAACATTTTGGAATATTCCAGTGTTTAATCTTTATTTGGAAGCTAGACACAGTCCATGTAAAACTAACATAAAGTTGTAAAGCTCAGAAAGTTTCATCAATCCAACCTCTCTTGGTGTTTTATAGCCATCTCGGAGGAAACGACAGCAGCCATAACGTCCCTGTAAAGATATACAATGTTTATGATGCAGGAATGGTTTTATATAAACTACTATTCTTAATCATACTGAATAAACCTTATCCGTTGGTAACAGGTAAGGTTGAATATATTACTCAAAAATAAATTAATCAAAGACTTATTTTAAGCCAAAATTAAAGACGTACTTGCAACTTGGTGATAATTTCATTTTTCGTTGCATTAACAATGTTCATATCTTCTATGGCAAAGGCTGGATAAGAAATAATGGACAAAAGGCCAGCATCAATCTCTTTTGATGTGGATGCCCTCGGTAACATGGAGTATAGAATAGACTGAGCAGGACATACATAAGCAGCATTGAAAAACAAGAAAAACAAAGATTAAAATACCATTAGTTTCATTCCAAAGTATATTATCAGATGTAGAAATATCGGTAGTGCTAGTTTGGATTCGAAATTGTTATGAACAAGACAGTCTCCAAGAAATTATTTTCTAATACATCCATGCCCGATTTCTCAAGCAACAGCATAGTACCATTATCAACTGACTGAATACCATGATCATCAGAAACTTCATCCAATTATGTATGCAATTTGTAAATGTATGTACACAAACAAAATGTTAAAAAATATGATATTTATCTAGTTACTTACCAAGCACATCTAAATTATATTAAAGTAATCAAATATCTTTACAATCCCTAAGGAATATCACAACTTTTGAACACCCCTATTGTTTGGAAATTGAAAGTTGAAAAATTTGATATGCCCTAAACTGTGCATTCCATAGAATAGAATAACAGAGTTGGAAGGGACCTTGTATATCATCTAGTCTAAATGTGTCAAACTCAATTTCACTGAGGGCTGCATCAGGGTTGTGTTTGATCTTGGAGGGTTGGGGGTGGTCATGGTCATGGTGGTCATGGCCATGGTGGACATTTGACACAGGCTCAAGATGCATTTTTTCCCTTCTCTATTTTCTTTCCACAGTTCTTTACTATAACTTTTTTCCTATCTCTTCTACCACATATTACTGGCAAACATTCTTCATACTCCACTAAAATTTTTATTTCTAAATTTATACCCCATTGTTTAATAGTAAATTGCTTTTCCAGGCAGAAAAGCTATTTATACTATTGTATTTTTATTATTCAACTAATAACAAAAACTAGTGTAAATAGCATGATAATACAAGACCTAACAGCAGAGGTAAATTTCCAGAATCGTAAATAGAAATGGCTGTCAATTATATATTGTTGATTGTAGATTAAATGGACCTACAGTATGTAAATCTGGCATTAAACTATAGTATTAACATAGGAAGTTTTCTCATTTTTAGTTGTTGGGCTAATTCTTCCTTCTCTAATAAATTTATCTTATGTTTTAATAAGTCCATTTGTAATTTTGTTTTTTTGGGGGGGTTCCTCTTGTAATTTCCTCTCCATCTCTTTATATTCCTGCTCAAATATCTTTCGTTATTTTTTCTCTTTACTCTTTTTTCCCATGCATTTTATTGCCACTCCTTTTATAGACGCTTTTACTGTATCCCAATTATTTTGTGGAGATGTGTCCTTCTCTTTATTTTCTTTGAAAAAGAATTCCAGTTCTCTTTTCAATTTGAAGTTAAAATCTTTCTCTTTTAGAATTGACCTTTGAGGTGTCCTTCTAAAGGCTTTTTTTTTGCTCAGTCCAACGAAATCTAATTGCGCTATGGTCTGCCCATCGGTAAACTTATTCCAAAATTAATTTATATTCAATATTAATTCAATTAATATTGAACATAAATTAATTTTGAAATAAGTTTTTTCGTCATCAATGCCATATCTAATGTCGACCAGGATTGGTGCCTATTAGAGTAAAGGCCCTGTCACACTGGCCGACGGATGCAAAACGTTTGTAAAAAGGACACAGCGGAGGAGCAAAATGTTCCATCCG